>PVJA010056627.1:0-10733 GCA_004027025.1 Myocastor coypus
TTTTTTTTTTTTTTTTTTTTTTTTTTTTTTTTTTTTTTTTTTTTTTTTTTTTTAATTTTTTTTTTTTCTTGTTTCAGAACCTTTGTTTGTTTATTCACTCATTTTTATGGCCGGCTCAGCCCACCCCGAGGGCAGGGCTGGCACAGCATGTGGTGCCGGGGATCGAACCGAGGTCCCTGAAGCCGCCCAAGCCCTCCCAAGCAGGGGCTCCAGGCCACCGAGCCATCCCGCTGGGCCCCTATTATTGTCTTTTTGAGACAAGGTCTCACTATACAGTTCAGGCTGGCCCTGAACTCATTTTTGTAGCCCAGGCTGGTTTCAACCAATCCTCCTGCCTCAGCCTCCCAAGTGCTGGGATTACAGGCATATGCAACCATGCCCAACTCTGTATTTTATTATTTTTATTTATTTATTCCTTTTTATGTTATGGCTGGCTCAGCTGGCCCTGGGGGTGGGGCTGGTGTAGCATGTGGTGCCTGGATTGAACTGCAGTCCCTGTGGTTGCCTAAGCAGGCGCTTCAGACCACTGAGCTACCTTGCCAGCCATTTATTTATTTACTTACTTACTTACTTACTTTTTTTTTTTTTTTTTTTTTTGTCCTTTCGAGACAGGGTCTCGCTCTGCAGTTCAGGCTGGTCCTGAGCTCACTTTTGTAGCCCAGGCTGGTCTCGAACTCGCATCAATCCTCCTGCTTCAGCCTCCTGAGTGCTGGGATTACAGGCATGAGCCACCATGCCCAGCCTATGAAATAATTTTAAATAACTTTATGACAAGTTTGGGTCATTCAGCTGGATGTATGTTTGTCTCTTTTCCCCCATAATCCTCAATTTATTGAAAGACAAATTGCCACATTCCACAATCAGAGGGATGACACTTTCTTCAGACTTCATAAGTATATATTCAAGAGTGAAAAGAAAGTGGGAACTCAAGAATGTGGACCACGTTTTACCTTAAAATTAAGATCTCTTCAGAAAGGAACATTTGAGGGCCAGCAAGATAGCTCAGCAGTCTAAAGCGCCTGCTTAGGCAAACTTAGGCAAGCTTAAGCAACTGCAGGAACCATGGTTTGATCCCCAGCACCACATGCTGCATCAGCCCCACTCCCAGGGCAGGCTGAACCAGCCATTACATAAATAAATAATTTACAAAAAAACCTCCTTTAAATTTTTATTTATTTTTGATGGTACCAGGGATTGAACTCAGGACCTTGAACTTGCCAGGCAAGCACTTATTCCACCTAGCTATCTTCCTGGCCCCCAAAAAAACCTTCTTTAAAAAGAAAAGAAAGAAACCTTTGATTCTAAATATGGAGAGTATGAATGGGCTCATAGTCCTGGGGACATGGATATGAGCCAAAGAAAATTCCATCTATGAGCTACTATAGAAATAAAGGGGCCCAGTGGGATGGGTCAGTGGTCTAAAGCGCCTGCTTGGGAAAACTTGGGCGGCTTCAGGGACCGTGGTTCAATCCCCGGCACCACATGCTGTGCCAGCCTTGCCCTCGGGGCGGGCTGAGCCAGCCATAAAAACAAGTGAATAAACAAACATAGGTTCTGAAACAAGAAAATAAATAAATAAATAAATAAATAAATTCTTTAAAAAAAAAAAGAAAAGAAAGAAATACTGGATTTTGCTGAAAGAAAAAAGAAGGTAATGGGCCCGGTAGGATGGCTCAGTGGTCTAAAGCGCCTGCTTAGGAAAGCTTGGGTGGCTGCAGGGACCGCAGTTCAATCCCCAGCACCACATGCTGCACCAGCCCTGTCTTCATGGCAGGCTGAGCCGGCCATAAAAATAAATAAACAAACAAAAGTTCTGAAAGAAGAAAAAAATAAAATAAAATAAAGAAAAGAAAAGGAAAAGAAAAAGAAAAAAGAAGCCAGGCGTGGTGGCTCACGCCTGTAATCCCAGCACTTGGGAGGCTGAGGCAGGAGGATTGGTGCGAGTTCGAGACCAGCCTGGGCTACAAAAGTGAGCGCAGGACCAGCCTCAACTGCATAGCAAGACCCTGTCTCAAAAAGACAAAAAAAAAAAAAAAAAAGAAAAAGAAAAAAGAAGGTAAGCAAACATTTGGAACCTGGTGTGGTGGCACATGCCTGTAATGCAAGCATTGAGGCAGGAGGATCATCAAAGAGCTCTAGGCCAGCCTAAATGCTTAGACCCAGTTTCTCCTTTTCACCCTCCTTCTTTCTTCTCCCTAAAATAGCATGTCAATATGCTGCCCAAAACTTCAGAAGCCATCTTGCACTATGAGGTGATTTTAATAACAGAAAATAATTGGAAGACAGTGGAGAAACTGGAAAGACCCAATCCTGCACAGGATGCTTGCTACCATATGATTAGTTCCAGCCTACCAATCTGGAATTCTTTTATTCACAGAATAATAAATTTCTGACTTATCCAACCCATGGTTATATTACGATTTGCCTGTGTCTATGTTACTGATCCAAATCTTTCCTGATTACCACTACATGTGATTACTATTAATGTTGACAAAGAAAAAACAAATAGCCAGGTATGGTGGCTGAGGCAGGGGGCTAAGGCAGGAGGATTGCTTCGAGTTCCTGGCCAGCCCGTGCTACATATTGAGTTGAAAGACAGCCTGAACTGCATAGCTACACTCCATCTCAAAAAGACCAAGAAAGAAAGAAACAAAGTTCTAGGTGGGTCAGGAATCTAACAACAATATGTAAAGTGAGTAAATTAATAAAAGAAAAACTAGAATATTTGCATGAGCTAAAAGCAGGAAGCCCAAAAGGCATATCGTATCTCAATCAATTTTGATTTCTTCCCCCTTTTCTGTGATTCCTTTTGCAATCTCCAAAATGTTCCTCCTTTGTCTTGTTCTATATTTTGGATATCTCATGGCCAGCTCAGCCTGCTCTGGGGTTGGGGCTGGTACAGCATGTGGTGCTGGGGATGGAACCGTGGATCCCTGAAGTTGCCTAAGCTTGCCTAAGCAGGTGCTTTAGTCGGCTGAGCCATCTCGCCCACCTTGGGTTTCTTGTGTAAGAGAACCTGTGTGACACTTAACTTTCTCCCTGCCTGACTTATTTCACTTTGCATTATGGTCTCAGGATTCACCCATTACCTTCGTTCCTTCCTTCATTCCCTCCCTTCTTTCTTTTCTTCAGACTAGAACTGTATACAGGCTTGCCACCTCTGGCCTCATCCATTTTCTTGCAAATGACATGTCTTCCTTCTTTATGGCTGAATAAAATCCAAACCCTTCGTATGGTGTTCACAGAGCTTCCAACTATTTCAATATGGTACATAAGGCTACAATGACTGTACAAAGAATTTAATCTGCATTTTGGGTCGTTCCCTTAGGACAGGAAATGCAGTCATGAGCAAGGGACACTCTTAAGGCTCCAGATAGTGCCGCTCCCAAGCAGAATTCTACCCCTTATCCTCAGAAATGTCCCATACCCAGAAAACAGACCCCTCCTTGCGACTGGCTCCACGACGATTATCACGGTAATGGTCATGACAAACAGATTCCCGACCGAAGTCATCTTGCAGGATGAACCAGAGACAAAACAGGGAGGGTAGCCTAGGGGGGGGCCACACGTCCTTCCCGTCCCGTGCTTGGGCACAGTTCGTTCTCGACATTCCAACACAAATATAGGACAGCACCCAGGTACGGAACAAAACAGGGACAAACGAGCAGCCCGACTCCGCGGAGCAGACGACGCAGGGACAAAGCACTCCAGGGCTGACGCTAAACCTAGTAGATCCAAGCCGCCTTCTGAGGAGCGTGCTGCGCAGGCGCAGCAGCGCGAGCGGGGCGGGGCGGGGCTGATCCGGGTCTCGCGCCTGCGCGCGGCGCCCAAGCGCTTTGGCGGGTGTTTTCCCCTGGCTGCTGGGTCCCACTCCCAGTACTGAAAAGCCTGGCGGCAGCTTTTTCAAAAGGCTCACACCTTCAGAGCGACCTGCAGGGATTCCTAAGCCTTCCCTTCGGAACGTGGGGCCTACCCCCACTTTTTAAGTGTGCATTTTTCCGTGGCTGGCAGCTGAACCTTCTCTGCCAGCCTGAAGCCGTTCGGTCGCCTCCAGTCTCGGCTTCCAGAGGGAGAAAGGGAACCTTGTCAGCTCGTCGACCTCACGCTCGGACCTCTAGGGTCGGGTCGGAGCTGGGCGGGCCAGTCCCGGCCCCTCTTGGGTCACCATGTCTGTGTCCACCCAGCTGCTGGCGGAGGAGCTGCAGATCTTCGGCCTGGACTGCGAGGAAGTTCTGATTGAGAGACGTGAGTCCCCGCTGCTTACCGTAGTCCGAAGGGGTCACGTCCTATTGTCCCCGGCCTCCATCGACGGCCTCGGTGGTTTGCAGAATTGAGGTCTGGGATAGGCAAATTCTGAAAGCTCGCGGGGTGTTGCGTCAGGGCCTGGGTCCGAAAATGTGAACGCAGCCCGGTGTGGGGACGCACGCCTGTAATCCCAGCGTTGAGAGGCAGAGGCAGGAAGATCACAGGAGCTTCCAGGCCAACCTTGGCTGGCCTCACGTTTATGGTGACCCTCTTGTTTCAGCCTCCTAAGGGCTGGGATAACAGGCACGCATCACCACGCCAGCCCTTTTTTCCTAAGTAGTATAGAAATGTGGTCCTGCTCCTGCCTTTAAAATACTCAGTTTTGGGGGCTGGGGAGATAGCTTGATGGTCTAAGCGTCTGCCTGGCAAGCACAAGGACCTGGGTTCCCAGAGTCCACAAGTGTGCCTGGCCCAAGTAAATGTTGAATAAATATTGATTATCCAGATAAATGGAGGACTGTTTTTGCTTTTTAAGATGACAGTTGAAGAAACAAGCAAGTTCTTACTTGTCCAATTTCTCTTCGTGCAGTGGCTGAGCTCTGTGTCCTGTATAGGCAGAACGAGGAAGGAGTGGTAAGCGAGCTGGTAGCCTTCTGCACCAGCACAGGCAAAGCATGCCTCACCTCAGAGACCCTGAAAACATTTGAGCATGAGGTAGGAACAGAATGAAGCAGACTTCTGAAACCTGCTGCTAGGGGAGGTGTGTGGTATCTCAAGGAAGGTGTGGGCCTTGGAATCAGACCTGGATTCAAGGACCAATGTGAGCTTGGACAAATGAGTAAATACCTCCGAGCCTCAGTTTCCTGTCTGTCTGGGGTTCTAATACATATTCTACTGGGCCTGGTGATCTTAGCACTCTGGAAGCTGAGGTAGGAGGAGGATCGCTTCAAGACCAGTCTAAACTGTGTAATGAGACCCTGTCTCAAAAGATAACCCATATTTTTATGGCTATTCTCATAACTAAATGAAAATTAATATAAAACACCAAAAACTGGCAAGTGAGGGCTGGAGAGATAGCTCAGTGGACTAAGCATTTGCCTGGCAAGCGCAAGGGCCTGAGTTCAATCCCCAGTTCCTCAAAAAAAAAAAAAAAAAACAACTGGCAAGTGGTGACTTGACCAAATAAGTGGTGTCAATAGAACTTTTTAAAAAAATATATATTTTGAAGGCCTGGCAGGATGGCTCAGTGGTCTAAAGTGCCTGCTTAGGAAAGCTTCGGTGGCTACGGGGACCGTGGTTCAATCCCCAGCACCACATGCTGTGCCGGCTCCTCACCCCTGGGCGGGCTGAGCTGGCCATAAAAATAAATAAATAAAAACAAACAAAAGTTCTGAAACAATAAAATAAAATATATATTTTGAGTGCCTATTATCTAAAGACTATGGAAAGCCGATGTGGCTCAGCACTTAGGAGGCTGAGGCTGGAGGATCGGTGTGAGTTCGAGCCTGGGTTACAAAAGTGAGTTCATGGCCAGCCTGAACTGCATAGTGGTTCTTAAAAAGACAATCAATCAATCAATGCAAGCTATAGAAAATGCCTCCCTCTGACTAGACTATGGAATAATATATCCTATCTCTTCTCTTTCTCAGATTTTGAGCAAGAAGTTGTCCAAAACATGGTCCAGCACTACCAAGGACAGTGGGCACGCAGGGGCTAGAGACATTATTTCTATCCAAGAGCTGTATCCTTTTCTGTTAGAGGTTTGTTCACCAAGCCACATACTGTGTGATTTTTTTCCTGCAGTTTCTTGTGTTATTTTGTTTATTTATTTGCTTGTGTAACTTTAAAACAAATAATAAAGATGACCTCATGTGCGTATTTCTTATGTAATCATCTCGTCTTAGGTTCCTTACTATTTTCCTTAACAATATTTTTAGAATTGAAGTGGAGGAGGAAGAAGAGACCCTTTTGAACTCTTACACCACACCCTCTAAGGTGAATATACAGTGTTTGAAAATTGCATTCTGCTGATAGCATTTAAAAAATATTGTAGAAGCCGGGCATGGTGGTGCACGCCTGTAATCCCAGCACTCAGGAGGCTGAGGCAGGAGGATTGATGCGAATTCAAGACCAGCCTGGGCTACAAAAGTGAGCTTAAGGCCAGCCTCAACTGCATAGTGAGACCCTGTCTCAAAAAGACAAAAAAAAAAAAAAAAAAAAAAAAAAAAAATTTATATATATATATAGTGGGGTCTGGTGGTATATGCCTATAATCTCTGCACACAGAAGGTTGAAGCAGGAGGATCCCTGCTACCCTGAGCTACATAGTGAGCTCAAAGCCAGCCTGAACTACATAACAAGACCCTGTCTCAGACTCCCCTCCCCCCAAAAAAACAACAACAAAATGTTGTCATGCCCAGTCATAGTGGTGCACACCTGTAATCCCAGCATTCAGAAGGCTGAGACAAGGATGATCACCATAAGTTTGAGGCCAGCCTGGACTACATAGTGGAACCCTGTCTTAAAATAAAAATTTTTAAGAGTTGGGGAAGTCAGCTCAGTGCAAACGCTGTGGATTTAGGCACTGGCAACACACCCATAAGTGTAACATTTGAAGATGTGAAACAAAATCAACCACACTCATACTATGGCTCTGCTTAGGCATCTTTCTTTCCAATCAGATTCATAAATATTTTTATATAGGGCCCAGCGGGATGGCTCAGTGGTCTAAAGCGCCTGCTTGGGAAAGCTTGGGCAGCTTCAGGGACCGCAGTTCAATCCCCGGCACCACATGCGGCGACAGCCCTGCCCTAGGGGTGAGCTGAGCCGGCCATTAAAATGAGTGAATAAACAAAGGTTGTGAAACAAGAAAAAATAAATAAAATTAAATTTTAAAAATATGTATTTTTTTATATAATAGTAGCCTTTAGTTGGGCATAATGCCCCATACCTATAATCCTGGCACTCAGGCTGAGGTGGGGGCATCGCTGGATTCAAAGTTAGCCTGAACTACTGCGTAAGACCTTGTCTTTATTTATTTATTTATTTATTTATTTATTTTTTTGGCTTTTTGAGACAGGGTCTCACTGTGCAGTTCAGGCTGGCCTTGAGCTCACTTTTGTAGCCCAGGCTGGTCTCGAACTCGCAACGATCCTCCTGCCTCAGCCTCCCAAGTGCTGGGATTACAGGCGTGAGCCACCACACCCGGCAAGACCTTGTCTTAAAAAAAAAATACTTATGAACATAGTTATTGTGCTCTTTTCAGTCAGCTTATCAAAAATTTCTGGCAAATTATCCTTTTTAAAATTTTATTTTTTACCTTTTTGAGATGGTTCTCAATGTGTAGTCTATGCTGCCCTTGAATTCACTACATAGCCCAGGCTGAGGTCAAATTTGCAACAATCCTACCTCAGCTTCTCAAGTGCTAGTGCTGGGATTGTGAGTGTGTACCACCACATCCAGTAATAATTATTATTTATGGTATATAAATTTCTGAAAATCTATGAATGTGAAACAAGTCTCAGTTTTTCAAAGGAAATACCATACTAAGAAATATGGTGAGGGCCCAGCGGGATGGCTCAGTGGTCTGGAGCGCCTGCTTGGGAAAGCTTGGGTGGCTTCAGGGACTGCGGTTCGATCCCCGGCACCACATGCTGCGCCAGCCCTCGGGGTGGGCTGAGCCGGCCATGAAAATGAGTGAATAGACAAATAAAGGTTCTGAAACAAGAAAAAAATAAATAAAATTTAAAAAAAAAAAAAAAAAAAAAAAAAAAAAAAAAAAAAAAAAAAAAAAAAAAAAAAAAAAAAAGAAATATGGTGAAAGCTGGGTATAGTGGCATACGCCTATAGCCCCAGCAGCTTGGGAGGCTGAGGTAGGAAGATCACTAGTTCTAGGCCAGCCTGGACATCTTAGTGAGACTCTGTCTCATAAATTTTTATGAAAAGGATGAGGATATAGCTCATTAATATACCACCTGCCTGGCATATAGAAGGCCTATGTTCAACCCCTCATACCACATAGAAAGAGTCCGGTGCAGTGGTGCAGGTCTGTAATTCCAGTGGCACTTTGGAATCTGAGGCAAGAGGATTGCCTTAAATTCAAGGCCAGCCTGGGTTACATAGCAAGACCTGGTCTACAAAAACAGAAACTATGCCCTACAAAGTTATTAACACAGTCTGGGCATAGGACATCATGACATTTTCCCTTAGAGTTTAACATTGGAGAGACTATAACTCAACTTTTGATATTCTCCAAAGGTGGTCTTTTCAGAGTCCATTTCCCAGTACAGGACCTCTCTCTGCTTCCATATATTTGGCCTATGAGCTTGGGAGATCACCCTATATTTTATTTTTCTCCCCCCAAAATCTAACTTAGCACTGTCCCACTAGCCCCCTCCGCCCCAAATCCACCTCCTCTGGTGCTGTCACAGGTCTGCAGCCTCTGGTCTCCTGAGTGACTGGTGCTTCCTGATGAGTCCCCTGACTTCCTGCCTTGGCTGCCTCTATTCCTCCCCAGAGCAGTTGAGTCAAAAGAGTAGAGCTGGATGTCCCTCACGGGCTGATCCAGAGTGCGTATGCTGTGCCTGGGTGAGCTCTCTGTTGTCATGCTGGTTGCTTTACCATCTTCAGACAAACCTGCAGCCACCTCTTGAGGAAAGGGGCCAAGCTTGGCTCCTCCTTCCTGCATGTTCTTGGTTTGTTTTGTTGCTCATGATTAACCACCAGTTTCTACACTTCCTTGTTTAGCCATCTCCTTCCTTCTGTGTTATTTTTCTTCGGGACAGGGTCTCACCGTGTAGCCCAAGCTGCCCTTGAACTTGGGATAGTCCTGCCTCAGCCTCCCAAGTGTTGAGATTATCCTTCTCCATTATAATGGAGTCTCCTCGGTGGTAGGAACTGTGTTTCCTTTGCTACTATCTCCCCGCTGCCTCACTCTTGATAGCTGTAGACCTACTGTATGTGTAGTAGCTGCCTGGCATATAGGAGGGGTAATTTGAGAAAATACCAAAACCATAAGATTCAAGGTCCTGGCACCAGCGAGATAGCTCAGCAGTCTAAAGTGTTTGCTTAGGCAAGCTTAGGCAACTGCAGCGACCATGGTTCAATCCCAGCACCACATGCTGTGCCAGCCCCACCCCCAGGGCAGGCTGAGCCCTCCATGAAAGAAAAAGAGAAAGCAAGAAGAAAAGATTCAAGGTTCTGATTGCTTGCCTGCTTTTGCTGTCTTCTGTCTGCTGTGAACTATTTTCTCCTCTTCATTGTCTCCCTGCCATCTTAGCATGGGAGCCAGCCAGTCATGGACAGAAACCTCTACAAACTGTAAACTAAATAAACGTTTCCTGGGCCCAGCAGGATGGCTCAGTGGTCTAAAGCGCCTGCTTAGGAAAGCTTAGGTAGCTTCAGGGACTGCAGTTCGATCCCCAGCACCACATGCTGTGCCAGCCCTGCCCTCAGGGCAGGCTGAGCCGGCCATAAAAATAAATAAACAAAAGTTCTGAAGCCTGGCGTAGTGGCTCACGCCTGTAATCCCAGCACTTGGGAGGCTGAGGCAGGAAGATCGTTGTGAGTTCGAGACCAGCCTGGGCTACAAAAGTGAGCTCAAAGCCAGCCTGAGCTGCACAGTGAGACCCCGTCTCAAAAAGACAAAAAAAAAAAAAAAAAAGTTCTGAAACAAGAAAAATAAATAAACCTTTCCCCCTTAAAAAAAAAAGATTCAAGGTTCTTCCAAATTACTTGTAATCTGCTGCTGTAACCCAGCAGCAGAGATGTAGTTAGGTACATTCTTAGGCAGCAATCAGATAACTACTAAAAGTACAGGCCAGGTTGTAGGCTAGACATGATGGTAGGTATCTGTAACCCTGACTCTTGGGAGGCTGAGTCAAGATGATCACTGTAAGTTCAAGGCCAGTCTAAACTATACAGTGAAAGGCTGGCTAAAAAATTAAAAAAATAAAGATTGTAATACACAGAGTGAAAAAAATCTGTAAAATGTAATGGTACCTCAGTTTGAAAATGTAATTCTTACCATGTATGACCACAAACTGAACTGGACAAGAACTGAATCAAATTCAGTGGTTAGGTTCAATGTTGATCTTATGGAGAAATTTGATTTGGTTTGGGACCAGAGTTGTAGAAAGAATTAAATTTTTTTTTTTAAGAATTAAATTTTTTGGGGCCCAGCGGGATGGCTCAGTGGTCTAAAGCGCCTGCTTGGGAAAGCTTGGGCGGCTTCAGGGACCGCGGTTTGATCCCCGGCACCACATGCTGCGCCAGCCCTCGGGGTAGGCTGAGCCAGCCATAAAAATGAGTGAATAAACAAATAAAGGTTCTGAAACAAGAAAAAAATAAATTAATTAATTAATTAAAAAAAAAGAATTAAATTTTTGAACCAAGATTAACATTTAAACTAAATGATAGCTACCACAATTTCTTCTTTTTTCTTTTTCTTTTTTTTTTTTTTTTTTTTTTTTTTTTTTTTTTTTTTTTTT
>PVJA010056628.1:0-10707 GCA_004027025.1 Myocastor coypus
AGTGGCCTGGCTACTGTTGGGGACTTTTAGTCAGCTTATATTGAGAATCAAGAGCAAAGAAGTACCAATAAGTCTGTGAACTGCAAAGATAGAGCTGAATGGATCTCCATTGCAGAGAAGGAATAGAGTATAGAAAAGATAGGCTGGGGCTTCATTACACGAAGCAGTGAATCTCCATCCTTTGCAACCTCAAAATTGCAAAAATGAAAGAATTTACTTTGAGGAGAAAGCTGCAGAGCTCCATCTTGCAGAACAGCAGTGACGCAGACCAGCAGACCTTGGCATCATCCATAGGACATTGGTTATAGGTACATGTAGAACACAAGACTCTTGAGGCAAAGAAGGCTTTTGTCCAGATTTCAGAAGGTCTGAGAGGCCAGGCAGCATGCCCCTGATAGGACATTGTGTAAAATAAAACGTGAGAAGCCTTCCATGCTGTGGAAAACCCAGAAGTTTGGAAAAGCCAGGAAAATGCGTCATCTAAGAAAAGCTGCAAGAAGAGAGCAAAGCAGGCCTAAGAAAGCAGCCATGGGAGCTACATCTCCCACAAGTTCTATAGGAGCAGAGCCACATGAAGCCTTTAGAGATCACAACTCATCACAGACTACTTTGGAAGTTCCACATGGAACTATAGGACTTAATGTTTTTCCTGCTTGATGTTGCACTTGCTTTTTGTTCCAATACTTTATATCGCCTTGTTTGCACATTTTGGAATGACACTGTTTTTTCTTGTTCCATTGAATGTTGGAAGTGTTTAACTTTTCATTGGTACAAGGGCTCACAGCTAAGAGTTTGCCTTAGATCTTGAAGAAGACTTAGGCCTTGGACTTTTCACCAATGCTGAAATTGTTAGGACTCCAGCAACTCTTACAGATAGCCTAAATGCCTTTTGCATGAAGGGATGTATGTGAATCTTTGAGGGTCCAGGATCAGAATGTTATGGTTTGTGTGTAGTTGCCCACCCCAAAGCCTCATGCAGTTATTGGCATGCATTTCTAGAGTTTGTGATTAATTTATTATACAAGGCTAGGACTATGGGTCTGAGTGGTGCTTGGATTACGAATGTGAGTGCTACACCCACTCTGGGGTAGGCAGCCTGAAGTCGATATAAGGAAAGGAGAGAAGCTTGCCTCTGCCAGTGCTCCTTCCCATTGTCTTCGCTCCTTGCTGTTTTCTGCCCCAGTGTACTGTTGCCCTCTGCCATTGCCAAACTTCCTTGGAACCAGCAACGGCAATGTATGCACTGAAGCCTCCATGAGTTGTAACCTAAACAGTATTAATCCCTCCTTCACTGTGGGTATGGATATTTTCTCCCAGCAGCAAGAGTAAAATAACCGACCAAAGTATGATAAGTGTTAGAGACATATCTAGTTTTTATCCCACAGCAACCAGGTGAGTTTAAGAAAAATATTGAAAGTAGCCTTCATAAATTGCATTTCTGTATAATTTTATATGAATAAAGAATACATTATTGTTTTTAGTGATTAAAAAAAGTACATGTTAAGCATCCAACACTTATAATCATTGTTATTTTTGTGAAGACTCAACAGGGAATGATACAGAGAATCTCCTAATAATACAGGGGAAAAGTGATCTCTCATCTTAAAAAGTATCTGGGATGAGTTCATGTTCTCTAAAACTAAAAAATAAAGTTTAGGAACAAACAGGTTATGAGCAGAATAGATTTATTGGGGGAAAGAAAGCTTCTGTTCAAGAGAGGAACAGAAGGGGGTCCCGAACAGGTTGTCCCCAGGAGGCTACCTCTTTCAGGGACTTTTATTGAAAAAAGGCATGCAGTGAGGCAGGTGTAACGTGGTGAAAAACAAAGGAATTCACTTAGGTGACCATAAGGTGGGACAAAACTATGGCCAACCAATGAGATTACAAGCACCACTGCTCAGGTAAAATTGGTTAAATCCGATACCAAATGGGGAAGCCGCTTACATAGCAAGCAGCAAGCTGGTATGAGCATAGGGACAGGGTCTCGTTCTGTTAGGAATTGGGATAGTGACTCATTTGGGCTCTTTCAAAGTGATTGATACCTATTTAGAATGTCAATCCCTGATGCCCATCCCTAGGGAAGCATGTGGCTGTATGTTTCCTCTTTTATCTTGAGGTCTGGCCCAAATGGGAATGTCTGTTTCTTCCAACTTACAAGGTCATCTTTCCTTCCATCTTGTCTCCTTGAGGGCCTGACCTTGTCTGACTGCTTATAATATTTCCATCTAATTCAGCTGCCTTCAACAGCAACACATGAAAACATTATATATATATATATATTCCATTCTACAAAAAGTAGCTTTCACCAGAATATTGTTATATTGTTTATTATATTTTATTTCTGGTTCTGAGTATGTGAAAACCTGCCTTGTATATATATATAAAAATCTCTTTGTATTTGCTACCCTTCTGATTTCAAAGAGAAAAAAAAAGGCCAGTGAAGAGGGAAAAAATACAATGTAATCATCATAATTGTTTCTTTCAGTTCATTTAAAAGGAATATTTGTACTAATATCATCTGGAGAATTTTTATGCCCAAATTTAAATATGAAAAGTATTAACAATTGTTATTCTCCTATAATTTTGTTGTGAAATTGTGCCCTACTTTATCCTACCAAAAAAGTAAATGAGACCCAAGGTTTCCAGTAGGACTTTTGGAAAAGACATGAGAGAAAAGTTTTAAGGGTCTAGGAAAGGAAGTTAGGGGGCATTCAGGCATGTCTCTGAACATCCTCAGAGGAGGTTCTGCCAGCATAACTCAGTTGTGATACTTTCACAGTGGCTTTGAGTCAGAATATATGAAAGCTTTAGAATATATGGCATGTATCCCACTTTCATTCAGAAACATTGGGAATGGAGAGCTTCCTGGAGTGATTTTTGTATCAATTTGGACAGACATTTGTTTCTTCATTCATGACCTTTTCTCTTTTCTTTTCTTTTTTCTTTTCTTTTCTTTTTTTTTTCTTTCTTTCCTTCTTTTTGTAGCAAGAATCAAATTAAGGACTTTGTGCTTCCACTTGCCAGGCAGACACTACCACTAAGCCAAATCTCAAGTGTGACTCTTTTCTTGACAGATGTTCTTACCCTCTTCTGTATCTATAACTTTAAGGCACTTACTGTGTGCTCAGCAATTATTTACTAACTTGAAGCACCTCATCCATTTGTTTCTACTTACCCTTATGTTGCTCCCTTAAAAACAAAGAATTAGTTTGCTATTGTTCTAATTAAAAATTTGCATAGTCATTTATTTTAAAAGTATCTTTCACTTTTTGCATTAAAAAGCAAATATTTGGGCTGTGTAACTTCGTGAGTGGTTACTTCCTCAAGACATTGGAGTCAATCTCCTACCCTATAATTAATAACAAAGAATACCCCCAGTCAGTCAATTTTTATGACAATCATCTCTTGAGAAAAGTAATGGCAATAGCACTAAAGATCAAATACTGACAGAGAAGTAAAACTGATGCTCAGCCCTGTCAGTTTAATCACTCTGAGTTCATAGGGAAATTGCTTGTGAAACAAAGAACTTTCTCTTTCTGAGTTTTCACAGTCTGATAAAGACGGTATTAGCTAAAGTCACATGGGAAATTTGGACACAGGAGGGCAGGATGCATAGCAAAGTTTAGCAAGATTCAATTTCTGCTTGGAGTCACAGGTCTTGGGGAAGCCACTATTACTGGGCAGGTTGCTATTGTAGTTGGGCCCCAGTTCTATCTCTAGAACAGACATTGAAAATTGGCAACTTCCACTCTGAACCTGGCCCATGATATATTGTCTTTGGCTTATATGTTATTCTGTAAGATGTGAACAACATTTAAAACTGGGAAATTTCACATAAAAACCCATATTTCTGGCTTCTATTTTAAAAAAGGTCTGGCAGCAGTGGGCTCAATCGTCATATGATGACAGTTGGCTGGATTTATATAGCTGCTTTCCAACAGGGAAAGTTTACCACAGGCCCCACCACTCCTGCTTACTCTGTGCTCATGAACCTATCAGTTGCAATTTCTGGCCACACTTGCCATGTATTTTTGCAGTGTAAGACAATATTTCTCTGTAAATCTATAGCTTTTTCAAAAATAGATTTGAAAAAAGTTCAAAAGTTTCTAATTCCATTGAAGGAGAACATACATTTAATCTTATTCAGTTCACAAAGGCCCATGATATAGCTCAGAAATGTAGACTGCCTGGTAAGTTTGAGGTCCTTAGTTCAATTCTCAATATCCACCCACCCCCAAAAAATCATGACATTGGCGCAGGCCTAAATCAGAAAGAAATCACCATCTCCCTTTTTTCTCTAAAGATTATACAATATTTGATGAAGAATCTATTTTTAACCACATAATACTTATCTTACAATAGTTGACTCATAGTAGGTGGATAGATAGCTAGATTGATGAATATGGGTGGATGGGCAGATGGATTAATGGAAAAAATGAATATATGTTTAATTAGGAAAATTACACAGAACAAACCCACTACTCATATTATATGAATCATGAAGATTGTTAGTGAAGCTTTCTGACATCTAGGTCAAAAAGGAAATGCATGTATCTTAAATCCTTGCTGCAAATTGATACTAGCTAACACTATGCAAAATATGATGGAGTTTTATAGCCAAAAGACATCTACTGCTGTGTTTCATTATATCACATGATAGAGACTCTGAAGGACATGTCTCATATTTGACCTTACCTTGCTTTTATTTTGCAATCAGAAGCGAAGGATAAAGTTATGATATGCTTATCAGATTTATAAATTCATTTGGGGGAACAATGCCTTCAATCTACATGTCGTGAGTATTATACACAAGAATATTATGCACATAGAAATTAAATCCAGAGATTTAAATTGCAGTTTCAGTCCACACTATGGACCGAGAAAGTGAAGTATTTACATAAAAGGGACAGTTTATGTTATGAAGGGAACAACTTTTCAGAAATGTGGAAGAAGCTCCATAGAAATTAATAATGTTCTGTAACCACACACATACACATACACACACACACACACACACACACACACACACACACACGTACTTGATTATCTCACAGTCAGCTGAAAAATGAAATGCTCATCATTCTACCCCAAGGACTTATCAGAAGTTCTCTAGTTTTCTCTTCTTACTACTACAAATGTATGTGTTTACCCACTATGTAGCCATATTATGTGTATTGTATGTGTATATTCTCTATGTGGTGCTGTTTACTGATGTGTATATCTATATGTGTTTGTGTATTAAGTATAGTGGTTTATTTATATGCATTATGTGCAATGTTGCTTTTTTGTGTATAGTGCAAACCCGTATGTGTGTGGCATGCAAGTATATTGTATACATTGGAGTTTGTATCTGTATTATGTGTGAAATTATGTATGTTTGCAGTGTTTGTATTTGTGTGAGAAACTCAGATAAATGATGGCAGAGCTAAAAATAGATTCAAGACTGTATCATAAGAAGAATGGCTGAATACAATAGAACTTACTATAATGTATGTATAATATAAAATATAACTCTTCCATTTAAAGGGACAGTTGGGGCTAGAGTATTAGCGTTTAGCTCTCTGTAGTTCTAAGATGAAAGGTAGTACTAAAGAATAAAAGTTCAATACAAGAAAGATTTTCACTTCATGTGTCTGACTTATTTCCCTTAATAGTATGTTTTAAAGTTGGAACACTTGTCTACAAATGCCTCAGGTTTATCTTTCTTTGTCACATAGTAGCAATCTATTTCTTATAAATAAATTTTCCTTACTCAGTCATTTGTTGTCAGATATGATATTTCTTTACTTATTATATATTATATTATAAAGAACAAAGAAGAAAAGATACACATGAAATGGGATAAAGGTCCTGCAATTCTGCAAATCACTTATTCTATTAAATCAAAACTATTTTAATACATACACTAATACATTAATTCACACTATTAATTTCTCTTAGTTTATAGAAAAGAAAATTCTGTGCTGCTTTGTAAATTATTTCTTCTATTAGTTTGTTTCTATTATTGTAATTGTTTCTTCTTGTTTTTGTCTATATGTGCACTCTGAGCAACTACTTTGAAGATAAGTATAAATGTTTGTTAACATTTTTGATTACCTCAATATTTTGCTTCTACTTTGTAACTGAGTAACTACCTTGAAGATAAGTATAAATGTTTGTTAGCATTTTTGATTGTCTCATTATTTTGTTTCAGTCTTTCATAAAAGAAATATTTTTTCTCCCCTAAGGATCTACTCCTCACCTAATAAATGATAAAATGGACTAAATGGCTTTATTATTCTTCATTAACATTCCCACATGTCTTAGTTACTCTTCTCTCCTCACTGGGACAAATATCCAGCACCCAAAATGAAGAAAGGAAAAGTTTGTTTAGCACACAGTTAGTGGAGGTTTCAGTCCATATTTGGCTGGTCCACAGCTGAGTGGAACAGGGCAGAGAGCATCCAGTTCATGTTGGCAGAACAGCAACAAAATGATGACAGAGGCAACCAACCAACCAGGGAAATAGGGAGTCTGTTTCTCTGTCTCTCTTATATTACATTCAGGCTCTCTGCCTTGGCCTATCCAGCTCAGGCCACACCCATAATCCCAGCAGTATTCAGACCCATAATCCCATTAGTATTAAAACTCATAATCCCATTGGGTCCTGAGTCAAGTCTCAAACTAGAAGTTCCTGCCCCATGATTACATGAGGCTTTGGGGGGACAACTAGACACCAAACCATAACACCATGTTCAACTGAAGTTAACAGACATATCAGAGTAGGTGATATTGAAGAGCCCGCCCATCACATTTTGTGCCAAGAAAAAAAAATGATCCCTGGTCTTTTAAATTCAAACATTTGTTTTTTGTCATCACTTTAATGTTGATTTACCTTGACTTAATAGACTTTTGTCATTTTTGGACCACTCAGCATGCAAAGACACCTTCTATTTGTGGCATAGTCTTTCTTGCCAACTCCTGACACACTTGGTCAACCTCATTCTCTTGCCTCAGTTGTTTAATTCAGAAAAGTACAGGGGCTGTGGGAAGTTAAGTGATTCACAGCACAATCCAGCAGTGCTGACGACGTTGACTTTCTTGTGGTGCCAGGATAAAGGGAATGTCCCCTCCTGGATTACTTTTGGCATTAGCCATTTGTTGAGTTTAATCCCCAGATTCATAAAATTTTGTATCTCTCACTGATGCCTAGTTCTAGCAAATCAGACAATTTCTGCTGCTTATAGGGAATATGAAAACATACATGAGTTACTCTCCTTGGAAGAAAGTTAAGATAAACGCACTGATTTATAAGAACTAAAACTACTATGGATTTGCTTGGATAGTCATGGCTAGCTAGCACATTTTCTTTCAATAAAACTCTATACAGCAACCCCCGTTAAACTCAGAAGATTTGGTAAATACGGAATCTGTGAAACAGTTTTCTATAGAATGTACATGATTACAGTTGACACCATGTCAAATACTGGAAGCCTGAGGTATCTTTTTTCTAATTACCAGGACTCTTACATTATCTTTGATTTTCTTTTCATTCCCGAAACCATTTGATGGGTTACCAGCTATTTTTCCTCTGATTCCTTTTTCAGTTCATGTTAATTAAAAAATCATGGCAATGCATTGAGTTGAGTTGCCCAAATGTTCATGACCTGAAATCTTTCTTTCAAACAGAATGATTTCTCCCTATCGAATGATACTATTTATTACAATTAATTATATTTCTACTGACTACACAAGAATGACTTTCTTGAAACTAAGTATCACCTTAGATCAACCTTATCTCTTAAGTTATTCAGTATAATAATACATAAAGTGCATGTTAATTCACAATTGATTCCAATATCTGCACTAAATCAAGAAGGCCAGGAGAATGTAACGATAGAATTGTGACTAGGATGAATGTAGCAGTTTTGCTACAAACCTGTTGTCTGACCTTGAACAAGTGAGCAAATGCAACTAAAATTTAATGATAACTAAAATTTTACTCTTGTATGATAACTGTGTAGCAAATGAGATTATATGTTTCAAAGGTATAAGCTGAGGTTTTTTAGAAATAATACCATTAGTTATTCAAAGCACTTTGATAATTTGCTACAAAAATATGCCTAAATATCTTAATTCAATATTTAGCCCTACTAAGTATTTTATTTGTCAAAGCAAACTTTCCTTTAAAATGTCACATCTAAGGAATGCCAAAAGTTCCTGTCCTCAGATATCTAATGATATTCTGAAGATAACTTGATGTATATTATGAAGAGATACAATGATATAGCAGAATACAAGCAGGTAGCACTAACTAGTGTAGACTATGAACATGACTTTAATTCTGAGATGAGGAAAACATGGAGATTCTGATCCACATTATTTCATTTAGACCTGCACCCTTGGTGACGTCCATAGGATTGCCTCCCTGAGATCCTCTGAACCTGTACATTGAGATTCTTCTGAACTGGAGTTGCGTGGACAATCACATCACTGGTGATTTCTTCTACAATGTTGTTTTTGTTTATTGGAATTGCACTTCCAGGCTTATAACTTTTTCATTCTCTCCTAAACCAATATACATATAGTTCCACTTATCTTTCTGTTATAAACTTGCACTATGTTCCATCACTGGGGGGGGGGGGATAAGGAGGAAAACGATTACACCTTCTCGTATGTAGTGAATTGAGTAATCCATCTACACTGACTAATCACAGACTCTGAAGGAAAATGATATGGTATTTCCAGGCATGATGCACAGAGTGATTTGTGCACAGAAAATCTGGCAGTGCACTTTGTTCTTTGTGCTTTCTCTCGCAGTTAATCAATCTTGCTTGTTGACATTTGAATAGTTGTGGGGGGAGGAGCTGATGATTAAATTCAAGAAAACCTAGTAAATTGAAATCTAAGCCTATCAGAATTTAAAGCTATTGCCCCTAGCCTTAGAGAGAGTTATATTTATGCAATTCCTGCACTACAACATAAAATTTAATTTTGTAATGGAATGCTCAGTTTTAAAAATATATTAAAACATGGGTAAAAATTACATTTAAATAAAACCATTGAGTTTTCTTTCCAGTTAAATATCCCAAATTTATCTTAAATTCCATTTATCCTCCTCAAAAAAGTAGGAGGGGTACTTTGCCGAACATGCTTTTGGTTCTATGAAATTGCTTGAGCTGTTCCAGTCTCTGTGTGCATCTGCCCTTTAATCAGCTGGAACTTCCAGTGATAGTTCTTCAGTTCCCACTCAGCATCACCACTGTGGCCCTATGAGAGTTAGACATCTACTCATTAAAGATACATATCAGAGTCTTGTTAATCTCATTGTTAAAAGTATAAAAAGTGTGAAAGAAAGGATGAATATGTATGTGTGTCATGTGCACACATGTTTTCCCAGTAAAATCACAAGGTTATGCAAAAATATTTTGGAATAATTGGAGAACTGGCTAAAAGACAAGTCAGCTAAAAGAACAATTCAGTTTTGGATGAAAACTATAAACAGTAGGATTCTCTAGGGTAGGATTTGTGGCCAATTTTGTTACTATCTTAATTAAATGTTCTGTAGTGTTATTTCAAGACAGAACACTTGATGAGACAAGCTATTTCTTTTGCCATGGATGCAGTTTGTCACGAAATCTTCATACGGGTTGGGTTATAAACAGGAACTGATAGATAGTAATTATTAATCATTTTCTTAGTTGCAACCTGAAAGAATAAGACATTTATAGAAATTCTATTATTAAAGATGTGGGTGTGTGTAGAAATGTATTTTATTAATTCAACCATACCATGTTTTTTCTACTTTTGAAGTTAATGTAGCGATTTACAGGAGTTGACATGGACTCCATAATACTTTTGATTATATTTTTAATCACCCTTTATTGGGCACCAAATGCAGTATCATGTTTCAAATGTACTGCCAAACATGGACAAGTGATATCATAATACTCTCTATTACTTCCATTATCATAAGCTCAAGAATTAAACTAATTTCTTGTCTTTTGAAGAACTTCTAGCATTTGGTATCTCACCCTTTTTAGGAGAATGAGGGATTGGCATAAAATTATTTAAATGGATGAAAAATTGCTTCCCTAACACTTTTATATTAAATAAAAATACATACCTCAAGTCATTTTTTCTGTGCTAAATCTTATAATTGATAAGGCATAACAACACATTTTAATTCATACCAAGAGGTAGTCTTTGCATAATTATACCCCAATAATATTGCTTTCAAGAGTTTACCACAAAAACAAAGGTTCTAAAATACTATTTATTCTTAAATAACTATAAATTATTAATTGCTGAAAAATATTCTATATAAATAATATACAAATAAAGCACTAATGTATAAATAATCTTCTTAGTTATGTTTTTTCTCAATCTACATAATGACATGAAAGAATGCCAACATCTGGGCAGCTTGGAATCAGAAATTTATTTATCATTTTGTGGAAAGTAGGAATTATGAAAAAGAGTGCCTGTAGAATCTATGGTTTTGAAAGGTTACTTCCAGGTTCCAACTTGTGCCTTTTCACTGGTGTCACATGAAGAAAGGGATGGGAAAGTTCTCTGGGGTCTCTTTCATAAAGGTATTGATCCCACTAATGAACCCGTACCATCATAACATGATCACCTCCCAAAGGCCCTACTCACATACACCATCACCTTGGGCATTAGGTCTTAAGAACTGCAAGAGACATGCACATTTCCTGTTTTTTTTTT
>PVJA010056629.1:0-10735 GCA_004027025.1 Myocastor coypus
CTTTTTTTTTTTTTTTTTTTTTTTGCGGGACTGGGGTTCAAACTCACAACCTTGCACTTGCCCAGCAGGTGTTTGTGCCTTGGAGCTATCTCCCCAGCCCCCTTTTTTTTCCTTATTTCAGAACTTCTGTTTGTTTGTTTATTTTTATGGCCAGCTCAGCCTGCCCTAAGGGCAGGGCTGGCGCAGCATGTGGTGCCGGGGATCGAACCGTGGTCCCTGCAGCCGACCAAGCTTTCCTAAGCAGGCGCTTTAGGCCACTGAACCATCCTGCCGGGCCCAATACTACATTTTTAAAAGGTTTAAAAATTCAGTTCTCTCTGGTAATGGACACAAATTCTACTGGAAACAGCCCGTGACTTTGGTGGGCCACACATGAAGAAAGAAGATATGTAGGGTCTGAAGACAGTGTCAGCAGGGGTCTTGATGAAGGTGACAGGAGGGGTGGAAAAGTCCCCACTGGCGAGGGGAGAAAGGAGTCTGGGTCGTGTCCCATAGCTGGGCCACAGGGAAGGGGCCAGTTCTGAAAGTGTCTCCCTCTTATTCCAGGACACATGAACCCCTGTGTTCAAAGATCCCCAACCACCCCGAGATTCTGGTGCTCAAATATGGCATAGGTCAGAAGGGGGTTGTGGCCTTTGATGGGGAAACAAGCGGCAGTCACAGTGAGCTCCAGACTAGCCGTACCCAGCAGCACCCTGAGCCTCGACATTCATCAGGAAGATGATGTACTTCCTCAAAAGTTAGTAGGAAATGAAATGAAGCAATAGGACATTTTTCAAATTATGTCAAGAACCTTAAATCAATCCGGGCGTGGTAGTGCACGCCTATAATCCCAGCACTTGGGAGGCTGAGGCAGGAAGATCAGTGTGAGTTCCAGACCAGCCTGGAGTGCAAAAGTGAGCTCAAGGCCAGCCTGAACTGCATAGGGAGACCCTGTCTCAAAAATAAAAAAAGAATAAAATAAAAATAATAATAATAAGAAGAAGAAGAAGAAGAAGAAGAAGAAGAAAAAGAAGAACCTTAAATCACAATCAATCTAGTATATTTTTTTAAAGAACTTATTTATTTGTTTTCTTGTTTCAGAACCTTTGTTTGTTTATTCACTCATTTTTATGGCCTGCTCAGCCCGCCCCAAGGGCAGGGCTGGCGCAGCATGTGGTGCCGGGGATCGAACCTCGGTCCCTGAAGCCACCCAAGCTTTCCCAAGCAGGTACTTTAGACAACTGAGCCATCCCGCCGGGCCCTAATCTAGTATATTTTAAACTTCATTGGCATCTTACCTTCTGAAACTTGTGTACCACCTATATTATTTATTTACTTTTGTTCTTCAGAAATATCAATTCACGTTTGTTTTTTTTTTTTTTTAGTGGGACCAGGCTTTGAACTGACGACCTTTCACTTGCCAGGCAGGCACCTGTGCCACGGAGCTATCTCCCAAGCCCCTCAATTCACTGCTTAATGCAAATATTTTTATTCGAAAAGGAAAACTTGGGCTGGCGAGAAGACTCAGTGGTCTAAAGCACCTACTTAGGCAACTGCAGGGACCCCCCCACCCAGGGCAGTCTGAGCAAGTGATAAATAATAAAACACACAAACAAAAGAATGGAAAACTTAGGGCCGGGAAGATAGCTCAGTGGAGTAAGTGCTTGCCTAGCAAGCACAAGGTCCTGAGTTTGATCCCTGCTGCCACCACCACCAAAAAAAAAAAAAAAAAAAAAAAAAAAAGGGCCAGAGATGTAGCTCAGTGGCACAGCACCTGCCTGGCAAGCACAAGGTCCTGTATTCTGAAACAGGATCTCCCTTAGTTGCTACATTGTCCAGACTGAAACTGAATTTAAGATCCTCCGGTATCGGCCTCCCTCACAGAATGCTGATAATTATGCACCACCAGGCCCAGCTTACATTTCTTTTTCTTTTTCTTTTTTTTTTTCTGAGACAAGGTCTTCCTATGTATTCCAGGCAAGCCTTAAACATTGGGCGACCCTCGTGCTGCAGCCTGCAAGCACTGGGATATAGATGTGCACTGTCATGCCTGGTTTTCTTTCAAAACTTACAGTTTTGTTAGTACTGATATTTTTTTAAAAAGAATCAAAAATATCTGTACCAGGATTACTGTTTATCTTAGCTAGGTCTGTGAATTAGGAATAGGAATTATACACCTTTGGGAGGGGATTCTACACCTTTGTTAAAGGATCCAGTAATAAACACTCAATGTTAGCTAATATTTAAAAGTTAAAAAAAAAAAAAAAGATACGTGAATCAAGTCTGACAAACCTAGGTTTGTCACCCTTCCTACAGTGATCTGCACCACAACACTGGAGAAATCAGCGTAAGCCTCAGTTCTCTTACCTGTCAACTGTGGATACAGCTCCTACCCCACGGGGTTATAGGAAGGAGAGGTTATGTAGGCAGTGCGCCTGCCCCTGCCCCAAGCTCCCCAACCCTGTCAGATATCGCAGGGCAAGAGCTGGGTAGCTCGGTGTTGTGTACGTGGGACATCCTGGGTTCCCCAACACAGAGGTTAAGTGTGTCCTTGGCCCGCTACCTGGGGCAGCAGAGTTAAATGGTGCCACGGAAGCCACGTGGGTAGGAAGCACGCCTTTACTGTTACCAAGATCCTTCCATTCGGTTCCCAGCTCCAGTGTTTAATGGGGGCACAGTGGCTCTAAAGATGCGACAAGTTGAAACCGACTGTTCCTTGCCCAGGACTCTCGCGCCCCTAGAGCGGCCTACGAAACCAAGGCCCTAGGAAACCAAAGCGTGCTCCGAGGCGGGTAGGAGAGCGCGGGCGGGGCTAGGGTTCGCGTTAACAACACACTTCTCCACCCCGCGCACCTGGCCGGCCCGCCCGCCCGCGCCGGAAGTCCGCCAGGCCTCTCTAGCGCGCGGCCGAATCGGTGGCCTTAACCCTTCTTGCCCTCGCAGCGCGCGCTTCTTTGTTTCCTGCAGCTCTACAAAGGCAGCGTGGGAAACTGGCCCGCATGCTGGCACTCAGCAGCGGCCCAGAACCAGGACCTTTGGATGTGTTCTCATTGAGTCCAACCTCCTCTCTTGGTTGTCTCCCAGGATCATAACTTACATACATTAAAACCTCAATCGGAATCATCACACATTACAAAGGAGTTTTACTATCTTTGGTGCTGGCATTCTCTAAATTCCCTACAGTGTATGTAATAATATTGCCGGGAGTCTAAAAAATTGAAAAGTTCTTATGGTCTGGATACCGTGTCTTGGACCATGCCCTGGACTTGGTTCACACTTCTTAATCTGGTTATGCAGATGACTTCAAACACAAGGTAAAGAAAAGACTATTGGCTCACAGGAAGTGACTTGCCCCAATTTCCTATAAAACAGTTTGACTGCCAAATACCTATAGTGCTCTTGTGCGTCCTGACCTTTCAGTCCACGGTACCATAGCTGCCTGACTGAAGAAGGAAGGTATCAGGCAAGGACATTAACAACCTGCAAATCTATAGGCAGATGTAACCGGAGGGAAAGCCACTTGTGTTTGCCCTTGTGCCTCCTCTTAAGTGGGGTCCTGGCATCAGCAACCAGCAACATCTCTACCCTACAGCCTTGCAGGGGTACAGTTAACAGATCCTAGAGTTCTGCCCTGGCTGTGGAGGGCTGTTACAAGGACATATTTCTGAAACTGAGGAAATGACCACAGGATGAATGTGGAAATCCACTGGGCCCACTGGGAGAAGAATCTGGGTAACAACACCTGAGTGATGATTTGGGTCTTCAGAACAGAGCTGTGTATTACAGAACAACAGCCAGAAAAAGTAGGATTTGGCCTGTGAAGAAAGGAAAGTGTGCACGATTTTATTCTTTATCATTAAGAAAAAGTTATTTACCACACATTACACAGATAAAGGAGACAGATGTGGCTTTATTCTAGCAGCTGAAGTGCAGTAAGATGTCCAAGGAGAGAAGTATAGTGACCAGCCAGGTACCTGACTTCAATGAAGGTAAGGAAACATGAAGGTGAGATTGGAGGGAACAAATGAAGACGAGATGGAACCCAAGACCTGAAGCGTAAGTGTCGGCCAGGATGAGAAGGGAAGGTAAGAGCTTCTCAGGTAAAAGGTAAAGTGTGCTAAGACAGAACAGCCTGGCCAGCTTCAGGGTGTTAGAAGAGGTTGGGCTGGGCATGGCACAGTGAAAGGAAGGTATGAGGCTGGGGAGATAGCTTGGAGGTCTAAGCACCTGCCTGTCGAGCATGAGATCCTGAGTTAAAACCCTGGTACCACATGTTGTGCCAGCCCCAGAACCCCAGGCACACTATGCCAACCCAGTGGTAGTGCACACCTATAATCCCAGCACTGGAGAGGCTGAGACAGGAGGATCACTACAAATCCAAGCTGTGTGGTAAGACCCTGTACCAAATAAATAAAAGATTAAAAGAGTCCTTAGGTGGTTACATCAAGCATGGTGGTACATGCCTGTAATCCCAGCACTCAGGAGGCTGAGGCAGGAGGATCAGTGCAAGTTCAAGACCAGCCTGGGAAAAAAAAAAAAAAAAAAAAGACCAGCCTGGGCTACAAAAGTGAGCTCAAGGCCAGCCTCAACTGCATAGTGACCCTGTCTGAAAAAGACAAAAATAAATAAACCTCTGGATCGAGTCCAATCTAGTATTGAGACTCTGAACACCCTGTAAACCCTTCCCTAAAAGCCACAGATAAATAAGTAAATAAATAAGTAAAAGTGGGGCCCGGCAGGATGGCTCAGTGGTCTAAAGCACCTGCTTAGGAAAGCTTAGGCGGCTGAAGGGACCGCGGTTCGATCCCCGGCACCACATGCTGTGCCAGCCCTGCCCTCAGGGCAGGCTGAGCTGGCCATAAAAATAAATAAATAAACAAAGAAAAGTTCTGAAACAAGAAAAATAAAATAAAAAATTCTTTAAAAAAAATAAATAAGTAAAAAGCACAGTAAACTACAGAGAGATGTTGTCTCCAAACCAGGGGTTGGGGAGATAGCTCAGTGGCATATGCACCTGCCTGGCAAGCGCAAGGTCCTGAGTTTGATCCCTGGTTCTGAAAAAAAAAAAAAAGAAAAAAACTAACTAAAAAAAGTTATAAGACGTAGGTAGTGGATATATATGTGCTACCTACTGAAACCTTTCAATTCACTTCTTAGTTTTTTAGGTATCCTGAAAAGTTTTTTTATAGGCCAGGGAGATAGCTCAGTGAAATAAGTGCTTGCCTGGCAATCACAAGGTCCTCAGTTCAATCCCTGATATCACACACACACAAAAAAAAGTTTTCGTAATAAAACGTTAGGAGACCTAAGTGTGACCATGTCATCCCTCTGTTCAGACCCCTTTGCCATCTGTCACCCATCCCCATGAATGCCAAAATCCTGATAATGGCATGCAAGCGGGACGAACAGACATTCTAGTTGTCCCAGCTTGTATCCGTCACCTGTTACTGATACTACCCCCTCTTTTATTCTCAGAAGTCTCCCCGTTTGAGTGACATTTGCCCTGCCCCAGCCCTACCTGGCTGCCACTCACTCCCCGCTGCTCTCCCTCCCTCCCTTTGCTGCTGCCAAGTGACCACAGGACCACAAGTATTCCAGCCCCAGGCCTTTGTGTGGCTGTTCCCTCTGCCTGGAATGTGGCTCTGCCAGGTACTCGTGGGGCTCTCCCTCACCTCCTTCGGGCTTCCCAGTGAGGCCCCTTCTCACCTGCCTACCTAGTTTCCCTCCATCTCCTTCCTCTGCTTTGCCTTTTCCTAAGTATTATCATGTACTGCATACTGATGTCTCAGTGAAAAATGGGCTGTCCACCTAGAGACCACACAGTCATTGGAGTCTAGGACTGCACGGTGATGAAATGGTCTCCTGTGAGTTTCTCGGGACATAGCCCTGTCCTTAGGCCACCGTGACTGTGGTTACTACTTCCAGCTATAGGTCAGATGTGCCCTTGGGATAGCCAGGTACAGCCATGAGAAGCTGTGAAAATTGATGACACATTTGCTGATTTTTTCCATGGCTTTTTATGCTATATTTCCAGGGTTTAGAACAGTGCCCAGTAGACAGTAAATAAATATGGAGTTCCTCTGCCCTGGCAGAGCTCCCAGTTTGGTGCGGAAGACCAAAGCAGAGGGCCCCAGTGCTGTGTGGAATGGGGTGCACAGCAGAAGGAAAACAGCCCTGGCAGCTATGATGTGACAGAGGACAAATGTGCCTAGCAAGAGGGACAAGAGGGGCACACCGGCAAAGCAAACAGCGTAAGAAAGTCAAGGGGGCGAGACATGCTGGGCTGCACCTGGGTTGATTCACGCAGCTCAGAGGCGGCTGGGGCTGAGGAAGCCACAGAGTGCAGCTCCATGGTGCAGGGGTGAGGAGGGCTGAGGCTGAGGCTGGGCGAGGGCAGTGTAGTGGAGAAAGGTGGGCTTCACAAGGGTCAGATGAAGCCTGCGTCAGGAGAGAGCAAGCCTCAGGCAGGGAAGCCAGGCAGGAAGCTTTAACAGATTTTGCTGACACCTGAAGTAAAACAGCGTGGTCCCGGAGAAGTGAAGCGGAGTCACTAAGACCTTAGGCTACAGTGCACAGGACAGTGGGACAGGGCTAGGGGAAAAAGAAGCCCGTGGGACAGCAATGCCGCTGTCGCTGCTGTGCAGCCATCGGGCGCTGGGTCTGCAAGTTGAAGCAGAGCTCTGAGGCAGGGAATTAGAGAAGAACCTGGCCACAGATGGGAAGTAGAGGCAGACTCCGAGGCAGAAGCAGCGGGCCAGGGAGGCCGGGGCCTGCCAAAGCAGAGACACTACAAAGAGAGTGGAGCAGGTGGAGGGCAGGGCAGAGGGGCAGGCCTGGCTGGATAGCTGCCTGGGGTCTGTAATAAGGAGAGAGACAAGAATGGGAGACCCGAGCTCCACCCTCTGAAGGCTGCTCATGAAGGGAGGCCAAGCCAGGCCAGCATTCCCCTCCTAGCCTCACTGACAGGCAGCTCTCCAGTAGCCGACTCCACACCTTAGTTTCCTCACCTATAAACGGACTAATAGGAAAAACAACTGATGGTGATTAAGACTGACTGTGCTATGCTAAGGGCTCTCTTTTAACATTCAGGCTCATGTAATACCCAGAGTGTTCTAACCAGACTGATGTTACTGTCATCCTCGTTTTACAGATGCTGAGAAAGATGACAAAAGAGGCGGTAAGTCGTGTCTTCAAAATCACACAGCAAATGGATACAGATGCTAAGACTCAAACCCAAGATCTGAGCTATGGGCTTTAACATTGTAGCACTCGGGCCCGGCAGAATGGCTCAGTGGTCTAAAGCGCCTGCTTGGGAAAGCTTGGGTGGCTTCGGGGACCGCGGTTCCATCCCGGGCACCACATGCCACGCCAGCCCTGCCCTCAGGGCGGGCTGAGCCGGCCATAAAAATGAGTGAATAAACAAGCAAAGGTTGTGAAACAATAAATAAATAAATAAATCTTTAAAAAAAAAAAAAAATTGTAGCACTCACCCCAGGCACTTAGCAATTTACAGAGTATTTGCATCAGATCACGGGGTCAACAAGAGAATCACACACCCAGCTGAAATTGCTATATATAGTATAGATTAAATAATGGCCTCTCAGAGATGTCTACCTTCTAATTCCCAGATCTGAACATGTTACTGTATGTGTCAAATCAGATTTTGTAAACTAATTCAGGGACAAGATGGGAAGAGGGTCCTGTATTATCCTGGTGGGCTAAGCGACACACAGAGAATATTATAAAGTGGAGGCAGAGAAGTAGTTCAGTGCAGAGGCGCTGGGACCCAGTACCAAGAAAAAATGGGAGTGGAGAAGTTATACACTTGACCTCTTGTAGGCACAGAGGGAGGGCATCTTATGAAATTTCCTACAAACTACTGGGACAGGTGAGGCATAGCAGTTACCCCATTACTCAGATGAACTAAGGCTCAGAGAGTAGAAATGGCCTGCCGAGAGCCACAGAGCTAGTGAGTGACAGAGCTGGGACTTGAACCAGGGTTTCTCACCTCAGCTCACCAGCCCTGGGGGCCGTGTCTTGGGGCCCAGCTCACATGCTGCCTCCTCAGAGAAGCCTTCCTGGACAATCCCAAACCATCTACTCACTCAGTCACAGAGCCATCACTATGGCTGCCCCATTATCAGTGTGGAAGTAGTAAGGTGGGGAACCAGTTGTACCCTAAAGGTGGGCATAGCCTAGGAGATAACCCAGAGACCAGGGATCCCAACACAGCCTAACAAATGGCAGAGCAAAGGGAAGGAAGCCCAAGGCATTGTGGGAATTCAGAAACGGGAACCAGGCTAATCTTGGGGGTCCAGAAAGGCTTCTTGGAGGAGGTGACCGAGCGGGAGACAGAGGTCTCAGGCATAAGTGAGGACCGGGGGTGTAGGGGCGATGTGGCAGTTTCCTGAGGGCAAAGAGTGAGTTGGGTCATCCCAGGGCCCTGTATCCCTCTGGGCTGCTGTGTTCCAGACCAAGGGACATGAAGATCATGAGCCTCATTGTCCAGTGGTGACACCCGCAGGGCCCAGGGGATGATTGTGCAGGAAGGAAAGGAGTCCTGAGATTCCCAAAGGAGGGGAGTAAGGTAAGGGAGGGTTGGGGTGAGGGAAGAAGGGTGTGGTGTCGGGAGGGGGGGGTCCTGGCTCAAGCCCCTGCTTCACATCTGATCACAATGTGACTACAGAAGGTCCTCTCCGAGCCTCAGTGACCCCATCTGAGGAATGGAACACGAGACAAAACTGTCTCTAAAGACCCTCCCAGCCCTGACAGGGGAAATGACATGACACAAAATTACAAAAGGGACTTTATTTGTAAAAAGCCAAAGGGGCCCCTGGGATGACAGGACAGGCAGGCCGGCTTCTCAGGGGTCGGGGGCGTTTGGGCAGATGCGCTTGAGTGGGGGGGCGCCCTCCGAGTCCTCTGTGTCACCCTGGGCTGCCTCAGGGACAGGTGGCACTGGCTCAAAGACGGGGTAAGCTTCAGGGGCCTGGAGAGGAAGGGTGGACAAGCGTGAGCTCCACCCCACCCAGGAGTGCAGCCTCCTGGCCTCTGCCCTCTGCAAGGCCTCCACTCCACTCCCTGCCCGACCCAGGAGGCCAGCCCAGGGCCAGGCCACCAAGATAGAGCCCAAGGGGCCATGGAAAATGGCAACAATGGTTACACTGTGTCAGGGAAAGAATCTGATCTTTCTGAAAAACGCATGAGGTGGTCCTTGTGAGAAAAGTCACATCTATGAGGCTCTTTCTTAAGCTAATTTTGTGGTTTCGGATTGTTTTGTGGTGTGTGTCGATGGAGCCCACATCTCGCTCATATGTAGCATGCGTCTACCACTGTGCTACATCTCCAGCCTTGATTTTCTGATATGGGGAGTACCCTGATTATTTCACAGCTTTAATGCTCTCAAATCAGCCTTGATCCAGACCCCAGGACTGTGCCTCTAAAACACTCTCTGTTTTTCAGCCTCCCCCTCACCCCCAGTCTGGCCTCTAAGCCTTCACTGGGTCCTGGGTCCACATCGCCCTCCTGGACATCAGGAGGGTCCCCAGGACCCCGGAGCCCCACTCTCTCCAAGACCTGGGAATGTAGCCTTCCGGCCTCTCTCACCTCAGCCTCCAGTAATTCTGGAACAGGCTCCTCCTTGGTCAGCATTGGGGGCTCATCAGTCCCGCCCGCCGGGATGACCGTGGGTTCTGCAAGGTCGAGTGAACAGAGCTCTGAGCAGCTGCTCTGTGCCAGTAGCACAGACAGGGGAAGACAGACAAGGACCAGGCTCTCAAGCTGGGGCTGTGACAGCAGCAAAGAGCAGAGCCCCTGGGAGCCACCCAGGGGGAAGACAAAGAAGAGTGCTGTGAGGGGCTAGGGAGATGGCTCCGTGGCACAAGTGCCTGCCTGGCAAGTGCAAGACCGTGAGTTTGAACCTTGGTCCCACCAAAAAAAAAGAAAAAAAAAAAAAACGACTGCTCTGGGGTCTTGAACACAGGCATAGAGAGCATAAATTCTGTAGCTAGACTGCCTAAGTTTTATGAAAGATAGGAATCAGGGGTGTGGTTCACAGGTAGAACACTTGTATAACAAGTATAAGGCCCTGGCAAGCAGGACTGCCTAAATTCAAATTCTGACATTGGACAAACTGCTTAATTTCTCTGAATCTCAGTTTGCCTATCTGCAAAATGGGGATTCGGTAATTAAGTGAAATAATCCTCATTGTCTGGCACCATGCTATATGTTCAATAAATGCCACCTGGGTGGTTTTGTTTTTTGTTTTTTGTTTTTTCCTTCCAGGGCTAGGAATCAAATCCAGGCCCTTATGCTTGCTAGACAAGTGTTCTACCACTGAGCCGCACCCCTAATTCCTATCATTTTTATATTATAAAAGGTATAAAAGTACCTGTAATCCCATTATTCAGGGAGGCTGAAGCAGGAGGATCAAAAATTCAAGTCTCAAAAAAGAACAGAAAAGGGGCTGGGGAAACAGCTCCATGGCACAAGTGCCTGCCTGGCAAGTACAAAGTCATGAATTCAAACTCCAGTTCCACAGAAAAAAAAAAAAAACAGAAAAGCTCAAGCCCAGCCTGTGCAACTTAGAGACTTAGTGAGAGCCTATCTCAAAATGAAAAGTAAAAATAAAAATATGGGACTGGAGAGATAGCTCAGTAGAATAAGTGCTTGCCTGGCAAGTGCAAGGGCCTGAGTTCAATCCCCAATTCTGCCAATAAATAAATAAATAAATAAATAAATAAATAAATAAATA
>PVJA010056630.1:0-10733 GCA_004027025.1 Myocastor coypus
AATAGGGAGGTGGGTCATGCCCACACACTGTACTCTGTAGAATGATTGGGAGGACAATATGCAATATGTCAACTTTCAAAGAAAAGAAAGGGAAAAAGAAAAAAAATAATAATAACAATGTTGATTTAGAAGGGTTAATGTTTAATTGTTTGATCAATCTTATATACCTATATGTATTAATCTAAACTGATCTGATGATGAAAATATGTAATATAACCCGTGTTAAATTTAAACAATAAAAAAATTTATATAGAGGAAAAAAAAAGAATTTATTTTATTTATATATTTTTTTTGTTTCAGAACTTTTGTTTGTTTACTTATTTTTATGGCTGGCTCAGCCTGCTCTGAGGGCAGGGCTGGCGCAGCATGTGGTGCCAGAGATCGAACTGCCGTCCCTGCAGCCGCCTAAGCCTTCCTAAACAGGTGCTTTAGACCACTGAGCCATCCTGCCAGGCCCAGTTAGAGGATTCTTGACCCTAGAATCCATACAGTAGGAGACAGAGGTGGTACACATATTTTAATTTAGAGTCAGATGCTATCAAGTTCTCAACCTGCCATGCATGGACAATGAAGCACTCCTGGTGTGACCCTGAGCCTGTCTTCCATGGGAACCTGGTCTTAAGAAGCTGCACAGCTGCAGCTGTGATGAACGTGTGACTGGCACCTCCCCAGTGCTGGGGGTTACAGGCGAGTGCCACCACGCCTGGACTCATTGGCCGAGCGCGAAGCCTGAGCCACATGTAGTGCCAGGGATGCAACCCGGATCCCTGCGTTTGCCTAAGAAGGCTCTTAGGACACTGAGCTGTCTTGCCAATGTGGGGCATACTCTCTAGTGGCTCAAGCTAAATAGGACGTCCCAAGAGGAGTCCAGAACCACAGCCTTGCCACATGCTGTAGTAACCATGGAAGTGCCCTTGCCTCGCCTCATCTGGGGGCCATGCTTCTGACCTTGCAGCAAGAGTTGGTGGGAAACTGGGGTCTCGTTTATGGTGTTCTTGCTGGAGCCCAAGCATGCTGTGCCTTGCCCTTAGCCTTGGCCTTGGAGGAGTGGCTATGCAGTTAGGCACTTGCAGCTGCATTACTGGGCACTGGGTAAGGCCTGAAGCCCTGCTAGAGTTGCTACCCAGCTCACTTGGTGTCAGGACTGTTTGAGCCATTCAGCCATACCTTCTGTCACTGGTTAACAGGGTGGCCTTCTCCAGACCATTTATATTCTCTGTCAATTAGCTTTTTCTTCTATAGTAAAGGAGTCGGACTAGATCACTTCCAAAGCCTCTTTCAGCAGAAATATTCCAGGCATTCTGATCTACATGGAAAAGAACAGGTAATTGCCATCACTCTACATAAACACAGCTCTGCTAAAGAGCCTCACTCAACTTCCTCCCTGTCTGTCACCATTGTGTTCTGCCACATCATGTGCCCCCGCACACGGATGCCTGCCCCTATCAAAAGCCCGACTCAACTCTCCCTGGCTCTCATCGCTGTTCACGCCAGCCACTCTTGGCAGCCTTCTTATTAGAACTGCCAATGCACTAAGGCCTTGATACCAGGCCTGTCCCCCGACGCAAAGGGAGACATGACAGCCCATGCAGTCTTCTCAGAACACCTCCGGAAGGAAAGCAGGGAGCTGGGCCATTTGAGGTGGAAGAAGAAAGAGCAGTACAGTGCTTTTTCTAGAACAGCTGTGGTGATGGCCCAGTGGCAACTCTCCCCTGTAGTCCCTGCTGATAATCACCCTGAGTCCCCCGGACTGCTTGCCTAACACCTGGGGGATTTTCCCAGCCCTGATGTGCGGCATGCATTTCTGTATCTTTGGAGAAGATGATCAGTCTTGAGCCCTAACATTTGACATTTTGGCAATTATGATTTTACTTCTCTATTGAAATGGAAATGTCTTCTCATACCCTGTTTTATGGGAACAGCACATAGGGTAGGTCTTCTGTTGTTCAAAAAAGGAGAGACTGTTTGGAACAGTTTGAAATATCTTTAAAGAAACAGTCAAATCATCCATTCAACTAAATAGGAGTCAACTCCCCTAGAAATAGCTTCCAAAAACTTCTTTGGAGTGTGACATTTTCAAAGAAAATTCTTTTCTTTTTTCAAAATACCATAAGCAATGCATTGAGTTCAGGGAATACTGCCTGCCAAACTTCAATTTTTATATTTAACCTTTCTTCTTTTTTAACGTCTTGCAAAAACATGCTTGAAACTCTTCAAAAACCTTTTCAGCTTGAAAGTTTGGAGAAAAGTCTTAACGATGAAGCCTTCAGCTCTTAGCCTGCTGGTGTCTTTCCTACCTGCTCATTTGGTAAAGGAGAAAACTTAGGATTGCCTACTCCCCAAAGTTAACTCCCAGCAGCCTCAGAAAGGCCGGGCCTTGGCCTTTCTCTGGCTGCTGGGCCGTGAACACTGAGGAACCCCTAAGAGTAGTTATGGTAAAAGCGTGACATTGAGCACTGCCCTTTACTCCTGGGTCAGGACAAATAGGTGTTGTAAAGTTCTGACAAAGAAATCGAAAATATATCTGTAAAGTGGAACTAGTGGCTAATCTAGGAGCTGAACTTTGAAAAAAGGTGTTCATAAAAAACTTGTTAGAACAGGAAAATTGGATTAGTGGGTGGGTGGGGGCGTCTGGGCATGACAACCTTTGGCCAAAAGAGAAATCATCTTGTTTTATTTTTCCTGGGGCCCAGAAAAGCACCCCCAGCCCAAACAGCAGCCCCCTAATCTTATTTTCTTTTTCTCTAGCATGTATTTTATTAACCCATTTTCTCATTTACCACTCTGAATAGCTCAGTGGGTAGCATCCTTCTTAGAAAGTGAAAACCTCCTTGGATTTGCTGTGGAGGAGCAGAAATCTGCACAAAGCCCTAGCCCCAGTGCAGGAAAGAAAAGCCCCCTCTGTAATCCTGTCTGGTGAATCCACACATTGTACTTCAGCCTGCCAGGAGTGCGCGGGCCTGATTAAAACACAGGCCATCAAGGAATGTGGCAGGCAACCAGTGGGCAGCTTGCAAAGCGATTAATATCCAGGTGGGGATGAAAAGCAGGCCTTTCACTATGGGGCTCAAGGCGAGGGCTTCCCACAAACCTGCTACCCGGCAACAGGCTACTGTCCTTCAAACACGAAGGGCTCGAGTGACCGTCTCTTGGAGGCCTGAGAATGTAGTACACTGTGAAACCTGCTCTGGAGGGTCTCAGCTATGGGGTAGAACCTGCCTGGTGTTTGTGCTACCATTGTTTGCTGTTGTTCCCGTGAATCAAACTCAGGACCTTGCTCTTGCCAGGCAGGTGCTGAGCCATTGAGCTACATCCCCAGCCCTGTGCTACCATCTCGATTGAAAGGCCATGGCTAGCCACTTTCCCTCCTGGAGCCAAGGCACAGGGGTGGCCTGTGGTACCAGGGAAGAAGGGTTGAGGAATTCTAGGCCAGTGCCCACTCCTCTGCCTCCTGGGGTACAGATTCATGCATAATGTCTCAGCCCCCCCCCCCCCCAGTGAAACCAGGGACTGAACTCAGGCAAGCACTTATTCTATTAGGCTATCTCACCAGCCCCCAAAACTTTATTTATTTATGTTACAGCTGGCTCATCCTACCCTGGGGATACGTCTGGTGCAGCATGTGGTGCTGGGGCTCAAACTGTGGTCCCTGTGGTTTCTTAAGCAGGTGCTTTAGACTGCTGAGCTATCTTGCCAGCTCATAATGTCTCAGCTTCTAAGACAGAGATTTAAGATAGGGGTCATTATGTTTTACCCCAGTTTCCCACTCTGACTCCTGGAAAAGTCTGCCCAAGATTCTCTGCAAGCTTGAGTAGAGATTGGAGATTCAAGAAAGTGAGCTGGAGCTGGACGTGGTGGTGCACAGCTGTAATCCCAGCACTTGCGAGGCTGAAGGAGGAGGATCGGTGTGAGGTCAAGACCAGCCTGGGCTACAAAAGTGAGCTTAAGGCCAGCCTGAACTGCACAGTGAGACCCTGTCTCAAAAAGACAAAAGAAAAAAAAAGTGAGCTGATTCAAGTCCACTGTTAACCTCTGATATCTAGGATATGTGCCAGTCCACAGAAGCCAGAGTGACACAACATGCACTGCATGGGGCTTGAGCATAAAACACAGATTCAACCCACTAACAACTACCTCCACACATCTGTCGAGTGCTTTCCTCTTAAAAATTATCTATGCCAGATGTTGATAAGGATGTAAAGCAATGGAAACTGAACTTACACTTTTTTTTTAAGAATTATTTTATTTTTTTATTTTTGTTTTTTTCTTGTTTCAGAACTTTTGTTTGTTTATTTATTTTATTTATTTTTTTTCTTGTTTCAGAACCTTTATTTGTTTATTCGCTCATTTTTTTTTATGGCTGGCTCAGCCCGCCCCGAGGGCAGGGCTGGCGCAGCATGTGGTGCCCGGGATCGAACCGCGGTCTCTGAAGCTGCCCAAGCTTTCCCAAGCAGGCGCTTTAGACCACTGAGCCATCCTGCCAGGCCCCTGTTTATTTATTTTTATGGCTGGCTCAGCCTGCCCTGAGGGCAGGGCTGGCGCAGCATGTGGTGCCAGGGATTGAACCGTGGTCCCTGCAGCTGCTCAAGCTTTCCCAAGCAGGCCCTTAAGACCACTGAGCCATCCTGCTGGGCCCCTGAACTTACACTTTTGATAGGGATATAGGTAGGTTCAACCACTTTGGAAAGCTGCTTAGCAATAGTTACTGAAGCTAGACATACATCTGTCCTATGCCCTACTAATTCAACTCCTGGCACATACATAGGGGAAATGACAGCACATTTTTACCAAAACACATGCATAATACTATTCTTTTCTTCCTTCTGTGGCCAGCTCAGCCCACCCGGGGGTTGGGGCTGGCATGGCAGTGGTGTTGGGGATTGAACTGCAACCTGGCACACTTGCCTAAGTAGGCATTTTAGACCACTGAGCTATCTCACCAGCCCTACAATAGTATTCATAATGGCCTCAAAGCTGGGTGTGGCAGTGCATGTCTGTAACTCTAGCACTCAGGAGGCTGAGGTGGGAGGATCTTTGTCAGTTCAAAACCACCCTGGGCTACAAAGTGAGCTCAAGGCCAGCCTGAACTACATAGGGAGACCCTTTCTTAAAAAGAAAAAGATAAATAAATGGATAAATACCCCAAACTAGAAATGATGTCAAATATCTATGAGTGGACAAGTCAATAAGAAGTTGTAGCCATCTATAAAACGGGATACCACGCAACAATAAAAAGTAATAAATTACTAGTATAAATAATAATATGCCTAAAACTCACAGGTATTATGTTGAACAAGAAGATTTTTGCCTCTTAATAAAAGGAGATACATGGCTCTATACCAGGCACAAGAACTGATAAAATTAATATTGGATGGTCAGACTAGTGATTGCAGATGGTAGGCACTGTGTGGGAAGAGGCACAGCAAAGAACCTTCCAGTGCAATGGAAGAGTTTTATTTATATCTTAATAGAGGGGTGATCACATAGGTATAGACATTTTGTGCTCTAAAGAGCAAGTAAATCATACCTTGTAAAACTAAGCGAACAAAGTAAACATTCCTTAGACTTTTTAATTCAGGATTAGGGATTGAACCTTGGGCTCTGCTGGGCTAGACAATTGTCCCGCCACTGAGCTACACCCCAGTGCTTTCTATTTTATTTTGAAACAATTTTTTTTTTCTTTTTTTGCAGGACTGGGGTTTGAACTCACGACCTTGCACTTGCCAGGCAGGCACTTGTGCCATGGAGCTATCTCCCCAGCCCCTCTCTATTTTATTTTGAGACAGAGTCTCATTGGGTTGCTTAGGCTGGCCTGGGATTTGGGATCCTCCTTCCTCAGCTTCCTGAGCAGCTAGGATTCCAAACATTGTGACAGTTCTTACATATTTCTTTGGTTTCTAAGACCACAAATTCTTCAGCACAGAACTATGTCTTACACTAACAAATATCTATTAATAAAAACAAGACGAGATTTGATAAAATTGCAGAGAACTGAATACACCCATGGAGCCTGCCAAGCCTGCAGCAGCAGCAGCAGTGAGGAATGTGGAGCGGGGAGTAGGAGTTGAGAGTCTGTTTCTGGAACAACCTGAGAGTGTGCTGGCATCTGCTCCATCCTGCACACTACAGCTCAGCCATTGACTTCTGTCCCAAAGGTTTCTGATTAGAAATCAGCCTGCCCATCCACCTGCCTACCCACCTGCCCATCCACCTGCTCACCTGCCCCCGACCTCTATCCTGGGGAGTGAACCTAGGGTTATCTTGCTGAACGACCTCCCCACAGCCTCTCTGGTTGTTTTCTTTTGAGACAGTGTCCCAATCAATTGCTCAGATGGAACTAGATTTGTGACCCTCCCATCTTATGAACCCTCCCTGACGGTATTATAGGCATGCACTGCATACTCAGCTTATGATTTTCTTGTCATGTCTGGTTTTCAGCTGTCTATGATGAGCTGGGTGTAGTGGTGCATGCCTGTCGCCCCAGCACTGGGGAGGTTGAGGCAGGAGGATCTCAGAGAGGTGGAGGCTGGCCTGGGACACACAGTGAGCTCAAGCCCAGCCTGAACTGCATAGGGAGACCCTGTCTAAATAAAACAGAACAAAATAGCTCACCATGTCTTCTGGAGAGATTTTCTTGTAGCATTTATTATTTTGTTTGGAATTCACCAAATTCTGATTGTAAGCTGACAATTTTCTTCAAATTTTGTAAAATTTCTGCTGTCAACTTTTTTTTTTTTCTTCTTTTTTTTTTTTTCAGGAGCTCATGACCTTGCATTTGCCTTCCAGGCACTTGTACCATGAAGCTATCTCCCCAGCCCCTAATCAACTCTTCTAATGCCTTTCTGTCCCTTTCTCGTGTCCTTCTTAGACTCTAAGTATGAGTGTGTTTAACCATTGCAGTGGTTCTAGGCATTGCAGATGCTGCTTGCCTTCCTTCCCTCCTTCCTCTCTCCCTCCTCCCTCCCTCCCTCCCTCCTTCCTTCCCTTCCCTTCCCTTCCCTCCTTCCTCCCTCTCTCGCTCCCTCCAAGCTGAGTGCTCTCTACTGCTCTGGTTGCAAGTTTCCTGACTTTTACTCACAATCTCCAACCTGTTATCAAGGCTACCTAGGGAAACTTTTATTTCACATAAAATAAAATAAAATAGAGATCAACTTTTCAGTTCTAGAATTTACTTAAAATTTTTTTTTTCTATTTCTCTTCTCAGGTTGTTGTGTGTGTGTGTGTGTGTGTGTGTGTGTGTGTGTGTGTGTGTGTTACTGGGGATTGAACCCAGGTCCTTTGCACTGGGCTACATTTCATTTGTTCATTTATTTTTTGGAGACAGGGTCTCACCATGGAGTCCAAGCTGGCCTCGAACTCATGGTGATCCTCCTGCCTCAGTCTCCCAAGTGTTGGGATTACAGGCCCTCCAATCAGTCTTAATGGTGTTGATTTTCTGATCTTTTATGCTATTCACATCTTTTCACTCAAGAGAGTAGGCAAGGCTGTGGTGCGCAGGCGACTCTCACGCCATGAAGCACATAGGGTCTGGGCCCATTTCTGCATGTGCTGTGGAGCTGGCAGCCATGGCATGGAAAGCAGCTCCCCAGGAGGTGGCAGACTGGACTCCGACAGGAAGGTTTTCTAAGCATCTGTGGGGATGACGGAGGGGATCAATGCCGGGGCTACACGAGGCAGGGCCCAAGACATCGATTCTCCTGAGCCCCAGGGCCAACGAAGCAGCCTGCACAACATGAAAGGTCAGCAGACATCCTCTTGGCCTGAATTTCAGTCCATGTCCCTGCTCTCAAAAAGCTTCTAAAGTGCCAGGGACGTAGTTTACCGCACAAGCACTGCCTGGCGTGCGCAAGGTTGCCACTTGGTTTACATCTTACGCTCAGCCCCGCACTGGGCGTCAAATCTAGAGTCTTCCCATGGAGCTGCAGCTCCAGCCACTTTCCTTCACTCCTTCCTTCCTTCCTTCCTTCCTTCCTTCCTTCCTTCCTTCCTTGTGTGTGTGTGTGTGAGACCGGGGTTCAAACTCATGACCTTGCACTTGCCAGGCAGGCACTTGTGCCACAGAGCTATCTTCCCAGCCCCCTTCCTTCCTTTCTGTATTTAATATAGGGTCTCACTATGTAGATCAGACTTGTAGTGACTCTCCTGTGTTCAGCCTCCCAAGCATGAGGATTACAGCCATGAACCATCACACCCAGTCTCAATCACTGTCTCGGCAAGCCCCAGGGTAGGGCTGGCACCACACACCAGGAGATCAAACCCTAGTCCCTGTGTCTGCCTAAGCAGGCACTTTAGTCTGCTGAACTATCTGGCTGGCCCTGACCCTTTATTTTATATTTGAGATGGGACCTTGCTAAGTCTCTCCCAGCTGGGCTCAAATTTGTCATTCTCCTACCTCTTACCCTCTTTATGATTTTAAACATTAAAATGAGGAAGTTTGTTACTTTTATTTATTTATTTATTTATTTATTTATTTTTTTGGCAGTACCGGGGATTGAACTCAGGACCTTGCACTTGCCAAGGCAAGCATTTATTCTACTGACCTATCTCTCTGGCCCTCCTTTTTCCTTTTTTTTAAGACAGCATCTGACTAGGTAGCCCAGGATGGCCATTCTCCTGCTGCAGCTTCCTAAGTGCTAAGATTACAGGCAGGTCCTGGTACTGTTTTAATTTACACACCTGCCTATATTACATGTCTTATGGGGGCCCGGACAATGGCTCTCCGTGCAGCACAGCCTGGGCAAGCCATGTGTTTGGACACCTGGGGGTAATTAGAGGGTAATTCAGCCCCAGGTGAAGCAGCTGTGTAGCCCTGGCATTAAAGAGAGCCCCCTCTTGCATCCTTGCTCACCCCTGGTGGCAGTGGGGAAGCCTCTTCCTGCACTATGCCCTCTGTCTCCCATCTCCAAATCACTCAGGGCCTGGCACAAGACCGAGAGCTTGAGGTGGTCAGAGTGCCATGGCCATGGTGGACGGGGTGTGCCATGGTCACAGACAGCACAGGGCCCCTGGCTCTTTCCTTCCCCAGGGCCCTGAGTGAGCTCAGCACAGTGACCTCAGCCTGTGTCAGCTCCTTCCATATGGAGTCAGGTATGAGGACATGTTCAGGGCAGCTGCAGCCCAGCCTGAGCTGGAGACCCCCGGAGGCATAGCCTCCGACTTCCTTGACACTCATGTGGAGCCAGGGCCGAGGCTGGTGCGATCTAGTCTCCCAAAGTGCTAGTCAGCAGTGGGGCTGGCGGTGGCAGATCAGAGCAGAGAGCAAGAGTATGGTGCGGCACTGCCGGACGCCCCATGCTGTGCTAGGTGCAGACACGTCAGGGACAGTTGAGCGGATGCAGCTCAGTGCTTATTGGACTGCAGTACTGGGATTGAGCCAGGACCTTTGCCCAGAGCTGCTCCCAGCCCCCTTGACAAGACAGAGTCTTATGAGGTCACCAAGTCACCGATGCCAGGCTTGAAGTCCAGACCCTTCTGCCACAGTGTCCCAGAGCACTGGGTCCATGACACGAGCCATCTCACTGGCATCAGGACTGTAGCGGCACAACCAGCTACCCCCCCTGCCTGCTCCCCTAAGGCCCCCACAGCTTGGAGCTGCTTCTTGCCTCAGTCTGCTTGGCCACCACTGCAGCACATCCAAGGATCCCTGGGTATCATTCTTCACCCCTGCCTGCTCCCCAAGGCCCCCATTGCACTGACTTGCTCCTTCGGGTCCACACCCACAGCACAGGCTCAAGCGCCCAAGCCAGACCCTTCCTAACAGTGATGGGGCATCTGTTACCTTCTTTAAAAATGCATTGTCATTGTCCACTAAGTCAACCGAGGAACCTGCAGGAACAGGGCTGCAGACACAGCTCTGTGGTGCTTTAGTCTGAGATCTCTCACAACGGACACCTCGCCCTGTCCAGACCAAGGGAAAGGGCATCCCCTGAGCCTCTGGCTCTGTTTGCCTCTCTCTGTGATGTGCCCTGCTCCCCAGATGCCAGGGCTTGGCAGTCCTGGGCATTTTGTGGCCCCTCAGGCTAGGGTTCTGCTAGCCCAGTTTCTATGGTATTGTGGGCGACATCTCTTCATTCATCAAGGGACAGGACAGAGGACATGAAATCTCAGGAAGCTGCAGGTTCTCTGGCCAGCACCAACCAGCCAGCTCCGGGCAGGCCCAGGCCATAATTCAGGTCACCATGGCACACGTTGCCACCAAATGGGAGGCATGTGAATCGGATATGTTATGACCTGGATTTAAAGCAACATTTGCTGCTTTTCAGAATGGAATTTTGAAGTGAAATCTGAAAAGGTCCACTGATTTTTTTTTTTTTTTGGTGCTTTAAACAATTTATTTAACTGAAATGGACTTACATTTGTTTCTTAAGTGACTTCCATTTATTTGGATACATCTTTTCCCAATGGAGATTTACAAGATCTTCAAGCCAATATAAATATTTTATAAATATTTGGGTATATACCTGCACAATACTTCAGCAATACTTTTCAGCAAGAAAATACTGAAGAGTAAAGACCAGACACAATTACTTACTATGTGAAAATCTGCTGAGATATGTTTGAGGTAAGAAGGCACCACATACCTCTTCAACTAAGAAAATCACCCTTACAACACAGGGCAATTTTATTTTTATACAGGATCTAGAACACTTAAGCTGTCAATTAGGTGGTGAATGGCACAACTACATCCCAGTTTATGCCATGAATTCATAGGGAATAGGTTCCAACAACTCAGG
>PVJA010056631.1:0-10740 GCA_004027025.1 Myocastor coypus
GGGAGGCTGAGGCAGGAGGATTGGTGCGAGTTCGAGACCAGCCTGGGCTACAAAAGTGAGCTCAGGACCAGCCTGAACTGTATAGTGAGACCCTGTCTCAAAAAGAAAGAAAAAAAGAAAAAAAGAAAGAACTGATGGAGATTGGAATGGGACTCTAGAGTGAGAGAAAGAAGCCCAGGAGAGCGTGGTCCTGCAAGTGAAGGGAAGGGCGTCAGAGGTCAGCAGTGGGAAGTGTTGCTGAGGGTTCAGGTGAGGCAGTGTGAAAACCGATGCCTGGAATCACTTCCTGTGGAGGACACTGGTGACTTAAACAAAGCAGTTTAGTCAGTGAGTGCCTACTCTGGAGTTGTTCCACTGACTAGGTGAGGATAGTGTGTACTGTTGGGAGGGGAGAGTGGGATCCAGGGACATTTCTTTAAACAAGTAGCAGTGTGTTGATACGTTGATGGGAATGATCTGGCAGAGGAACAGTGGATAAAGCAGGAGAGACAGCTGGGTCGCTGAAGGGATGACCTGTGTTGGCCAATGGGCATAGGGTTCAGAATTCAGCTTTGCCAGCATCACAGACGGCTCACCCATAGCAACGGAAGAGAAGGCAGGGATACAGACACAGGCAGGTGGGTGGATGTAGCGTGGGGGCTTGTGGAAGTTCCATGTTTGAGATGAACTAGGTAAAATAACCAGCACATCAAACCTGTCATTTCAAGGATGCTTTGTGAAGTGGAGAGGAAATATTACATAAATAGTAGTAAGAGTGTTATCCAGACAATGCACAAAGAATCACATTTGACTGGATGTGGAGCAGAACTTTTTTTTTTTTTTTTTTTTTTTGAGCAGAACTATTACAGGCAGTGTTAAGAATATATGTGATGGGGCCAGGGAGATAGCTCCATGGCACAAGCACAAGTGCCTGCCTGGCAAGTGCGAGGCTGTGAGTTTGAACCCGTGGTCCCGCAAAAATAAATAAAATCACATGCGCACGCACACACACACACACACACACACACACACTCTCTCACTGGAGGCAGGCAGAGGACCTGGACAGCTGTGTGTTTCTGGCCAGGAGATGGAGGTCAGAGCTGGAAGCAGCTATGCAGGTGGGGAGAGAACAGACACGAATGGAATTCAGGCTACAGCGCAGTTAGCCCTGGGCAAAGAGGAGGACTGTGCTTCTGATGTGGGCTGAGTGGCTGAAGTACCAGCAGTAACCAGAAGAGCCAGTCTGGGGCAGAGATCAGCTGTGGAGGCAAGAGCAAGGTCTGAGGTTGTCGCTGCCTCCAAGCCTGCACCATGGTCCTGGACCCACTGGGCATGGCAGCCGCTGCTGATGGAATCTGATGAGAACACTGAGGCAGGCCCTGCCCCTGGAGCTGCTGCTCTGGGGTGTTAGAAACCTTCAGATGGTGTTAGAGGAGGTGAAAGCTCCCTGGAAGTAGGGATGTTGAAAGCGTGTGGACTAGAGGCGGAAGAAGGCTAGATGGGGTGTGGCAGTGCTGGGGAATGGTACAAGGCTGGGGCCTGTGGCCCTCTGTGCTCTAAGCCTTGAGTTTAAGCTTGAGTAGCAGGACTATGAAGATGCGTAGAAGGGTGCAGTAGTGAAACATTCGAGTTAATTTGGTAGGGAATGTGGGTGAGGTCTGGACCAGGCTCCGTAGGGGCGGATTTGGTTTAGGGCAGAGCACTCGCAACTCCCATGTTTTCCACCTTCCACAATCCCCACAGGCAGCAGGACCTGTACCGCATCCTGAAAGCCTACACCATCTACCGGCCTGACGAGGGCTATTGCCAGGCCCAGGCCCCAGTGGCCGCAGTGCTGCTCATGCACATGCCTGCTGAGGTCAGCACTGGTCCTGGGTGGGTAAGGAGGGAGATGGGAGGATCCTGTTGGCTACAGGCGATGGGAGAGCTGCCTCCTCCCTGCTGCTCAGGCCCCATCCCGTTCTTTCCCTCCTCAGCAAGCCTTTTGGTGCCTGGTACAGATCTGTGACAAGTACCTCCCAGGTTACTACAGTGCAGGGCTGGTGAGTGCCTGGAAGTTTGGGTGCACTGGGGCTGTTACTTATCCAAGGCTGCACGGGAATATCCGCCTCCCCGCTTCGTCCCCTCTCCTCTCAAGACCCTTGTGATGCTGATTCTACTCCAAGGGGCCCACAGCAGGCCCAGGTCCTCTTACAGCTCTTCCCATCTCCAGGAGGCCATTCAGCTGGATGGAGAAATCTTTTTTGCTCTCTTGCGCCGGGCTTCCCCACTGGCACATCGGCACCTGCGGCGGCAGCGCATCGACCCCGTGCTCTACATGACGGAATGGTTCATGTGCATCTTTGCCCGAACACTGCCCTGGGCCTCAGTGCTGCGTGTCTGGGACATGTTTTTCTGTGAAGGTATTTCTGTGTCCCTGGCCACAAGGGTGTGGTGTCTGTGGACAAAAAGTATCTTTTGGGTCACAGCTTCACTGTAAGCAACCCATAGCTTCAATAGTCCTGGTCTTAGTTGAGCCACTCACCGAGAGATTGCTTTCCTCCCAGGAACCAGAAACCCATAGCAATCTATTTCTCTTCCTGAGGCCTGTTTCCTCATCAGTAAGGTGCAGTCGTAGGGATAGGGGCTGTGGGCTCCACCCAACTGGGATGGGCTTAGGATCTCAGGATTGGTTACCCCCATGCTGCCATCTAACCCTGCAGGTGTTAAGATCATCTTCCGGGTGGCCCTGGTCTTGCTGCGACACACCCTGGGGTCGGTGGAGAAGCTGCGTTCCTGCCAAGGCATGTATGAAACCATGGAGCAGCTCCGAAACCTGCCCCAACAGTGCATGCAGGAGGATTTCCTGGTACATGAGGTAGGCCTGGGCCATCCCTCCCTCTCTCCTTTCAGTCTTCTCCTGTGCTTGTCTCCAGCCTGGTACTCATTTCTTTTCCACCTAGGTAACCAATCTTCCAGTGACAGAGGCCTTGATTGAGCGGGAAAATACAGCCCAGCTGAAGAAGTGGCGGGAAACCCGGGGAGAGCTGCAGTATCGGCCCTCACGACGACTGCATGGATCCCGGGCCATTCATGAAGAGCGGCGGCGGCAGCAGCCACCCCTGGGCCCCTCCTCCAGCCTCCTCAGCCTCCCTGGCCTTAAAAGCCGAAGCTCTCGCGCAGCTGGAGGGACCTTCTCCCCACCCCCTCCTGCCCGCAGAGCCAGTGCTGGTCCTGCCCCAGGGCCTGTGGTCACTGCTGAGGGACTGCACCCATCTCTGCCCTCACCTACTGGCAACAGCACCCCTCTGGGTTCCAGCAAGGAGGCCCGACGGCAGGAGAAGGAGCGGCAGAAACAGGAGAAAGAGCGGGAGAGGCAAGAGAAAGAACGGCAGAAGCGGGAGAAGGAGCAAGAGAAAGAACGACAGAAGCGGGAGAAGGGCCAAGGCCGGAAGCTTTCCTTGCGGCGAAAGGCAGATGCGCCCCCAGCCCCCCATGACGGAGGGGATAGATCCTCAGCAGCTGAGGCCCGGCAGGACGCTTACTTCTGACCTCTGTGAGGGGCTGGACTGCACGGTGGCCTCCTCCCTCAGTCAAGAGCAGGCCTGGCCCTGGCACTCCTGTGGCAGGCATCCTCTTCCTAAGGAAAGTGGCTGATTCCCCCATCTCCTTGCCAGCTGCTGCTCCCTTCACGGCCAGGACAGCCACAGTGTGTGGGGTGGCTGTGACTAACTCTGGAGCCTCCTGCCTCCATTTAGGCCCAGCTGGGCTCTCTTATTCCTGCCAGTTTCCACTGGGGTCCCCTCCCAGGTGCTGTCCTGATTGGCCCCTGGTCACCAGGTGACTCTTGGCAAAGGGCAGTTTGCAGATTCTTACACTCCAGTGGCTCCCCTTATCCACAGGTGGAGCGGGGTTCTTTGTCCCTCTTTGCCCATTCTTGCCCCCTCCCCCTCCTTTCTGAGGGCCAAGGCTGTCCTTGACCTGCTTCTGGATGTCTCTGTGTTGTAATTATGTATAGAGGACCGGGCCAGCCTGGGTCGGGGAGCTTGCTCTGTCCTCTGTCTTGGTTCTCCAGTGTTCCTGCACTCTGACTTATTTAAGGGGACATGCACTGAAATAGGAAATGTCCCCTCCTCCCCGCCGGCCTGGTCTCCTTCCTCATCCGTCTTACTCTGTATTCGTAGGCCACCTCGGCTTTATCTCACCAGGACCCCCATCTTTCATCTCATTCCCTTCTAACCCTTAAGCCCCTCTTGGAGTGAAGAGCTTTCTTGAGCTCCAGGGTGGAACCCAATGTTTACATTCTCTTCTGTCTCGGCCCCATCCCATGTGGCGCTTTGAGGAACCGGAAAGAACCTGCTGTAGTACCTGTGTTCTGCGTTTGCCTTGTTATTTGATGAGGGGGCTCCTGGAGTAAAAACTAGGGAGGGTGGGAGCCAGGACCCAGGATGCTCAAATGGATGCGTCTGCTGACTTGCAGGTGCGAGCTCTCAAGTCCTTGGCCCCTCTCACTTCCTTTCCGCACGGGAGAGTGGGGGTTGGTTTGAGACAGGGTCTTGTGTAATTCAAGCTGGCCTCAAACTTTCGATCTTGCTTGGGAAAGCCGTGAGTGCCACCTGCCAGGCTGGTCAACATCTCGACAGCCGCTGGCTGAACTGTGCCATTCTTGCCCAGGGTCAGGGTCTCCAGTGGCGCCTGGAGCTCTCTGGTCACTGCCAAGCAGCACCTCCATCTCCTTCCCCAAAATGCACACGCAGCTCTTGGAAGCTCCTGGGACTGACAATGGCTAGAAAGCTGCCACCTTCCGGGGTGAACGAGGCTCTTGGCCAGTCACATGGCGCAGTCCTGGTACTGGGCATCCAGAGGTCCAGCGCACCCAGCCAGTGCCCACCTCTGCCTTGCGCCTCCGCGGGGAAGATGCAGGTTCTGTGGCCCACAGTGGGGCTTCCCTTGGCAGTTCTCCAGCGGAACGAGCCCGGGGGATGCGGTCAGCTGGGGGTTCCAGATAAAGAGGCGGTTTCCTCGAAGGATGAGCCCTGGCGCGGGTGGCTGGTCTTGCGGCCCCCTGGAAGAAGCTGAGCATGGAGTTGTGCAGTTTTCCTGTGTCCAGTGTGGGACGAAAGCTTGGAGGAAAGGGAAGTGGTCCGTTGGTTGAGAGGGGCACCCCGCCACCCACCTCCAGTTTCTGCCCGCTCCACGGGTTGGGTGCGTGTCCGTCCGAGCTCCCGACGGGACGGTCCGCCGGCCCGGTCCGGCTGGGGGCCCTGGGGTCTCCTGTTCGCAAAGGAGTGGTCACCGTTGCCCTCGTACTGGCCTCCCTGAACGCGGGTGTCAGGGGCGCTGCGCCCCGGTGCCAATGCCGCCCCTCCATCCTCAGCCGGAACCCGCCGCGGGTTTGGCGCCGAACAAACGACTTCCCCTGGGTCCTAAAGGGAGCTTTTTGGGAAATTGCCAGATACTATCAGTCCTTCCCAGCGGGCTATCAGGAAAGCAGGGCTTCGCTTGTCGGACTAGTAGAGTGCTATCAACTTAACTGGAGCTGGAAGGCAGGGTTTCTAATGAAATGGTGAGGGGCTCAAAACCCTTGGCCAATCCTGGGGGTAAGGCGACTCGAACTCTGCATGTAAAGCTAGCAGGAAAACCACTGGCTCTGCGCGGACTCTGCCCTTCTGTTTCAACCCTAGGCGTTCCCACACCTTTTGTTTCGTTGAGACAGGGTCTCGCTTTGTAGTTCAGACTCGCTTTGAAATCTTACGTAGTCTAGGCTGGTCTTGAACTCGGCGATCCCCCTATCTAAACCTCCCGAGTGCTGAGATTACAGACATGAGTCACCACGCCCTGCTGGACGCCCTTGTTTATTTGTTTTGAGACAGTATCTCACGTTGCAGGGTAGGCTGGCCTTGAACTCACTATATAGCCCTGGCTGGCCTCGCACTCCCAACGATCCTCTTGCCTCAGCTTCCCAAGCATCCCAATTTTCAACTGGGATTACAAGCGTGCGTTACCACCTCCAGACGGGCGCCCCTTTAGAACCCTGCCGAAGGTGGGAGCATAACTATTTCCGGCCGTCTCAAAAACCAGTCAGGGTCTACGCCTTTATACGCCACTCTTCCGGTCTTTGTAGCTCCATGTGTCTTACGTCACCTCCAGCCCGGAAGAAGGTCTTTACTAGTTCCTGTGCACTTCCGCCCGTTTCCACACTTAGTCGTCTGGCGAGAGTGAAGCCACTTCCGGTTTCTCTGGCGTATGCTGCAGATTTTTTCCGGCTTCCTTGGCGCCTTCGTCGTGCTCTTCCGGGTGATGGTAGGATGCCCCGGATGTAGCCCCGGCGAGAGCATCTTTCTCTTTTTCCCCAGCTTCTCCCTGGATCTCCAGGTGGGCGCGCGGGTGGGGATACCCATATGTTCGTGCTCCTGTTGCACCTCTAATTTGTACTCAAACCCCGGGACAGTTGGGGGAGTATCACCACATTGAATTCTGAGTTTGCACGGGGAGGAGCGGCGCGGCTGGGGTGCCAGGACCTAGAACCGCTCCGGCCCTGCGGGCGGCTCGAAGAGCGCTGAGGATTGGGGAGCGGCTGTCAGCCGCCGAGCGCCAGCGCTCCAGGCGTGTACGGGGGGCGTTTCGGCCAGGGTGGGTGTCCTCGGGGAATCCCCCCCACCCCGTCCTCTGCACAGGGCGTAGGGCGGCGCCTCGTTGTCGTTTTCAGTCCCTGCTTCTGTGCTCTCCTGTCCTGAACTACTACTCCCTTTAGGTCCCAGCGCACCCTTTTGTGCCGTTGACTTGCTTTCACGAGTCCCCTCCTCACCTGGTTTCCTTGCTCTGGATCCCCTTCCTGGCCTCAGCCCCTCTGTCCAATCATGCCAAAGAGGAAAGTGACCTTCCAAGGTGTGGGAGACGAGGATGAGGAGGATGAAGTCAGTGTTCCCAAGAAGAAGGTGACAGTGGACCCCTTAATTTTGTGGGTGAATAAATGAGGGGGAAAGGACCTATAAGAAAGGGTTTTTTCCTGAGGAATGGGTTTGAGAGTTTGTTAGTTTGGGCCTGCATCCCAGAGTATTTGGGGCAGTAGCTGTGATCTGAATTTTTCCTTTGCTGGTTTCTGTGTGAAGCTGGTAGACCCCGTGGCCGGGGGTCCTGGGAGCCGCTTCAAAGGTAAACACTCTTTGGACAGTGATGAGGAGGATGAGGAAGAGGAAGGCTCCAGCAAGTATGACATCTTGGCCTCAGAGGATGTGGAAGGTGAGCTGCACTCAGGGTGCTCTGCTGGAGGGATAGGTAGGGCTCTTGGGGTGCGGAGCAGGCGTGCTCTGGGCCCTCTTTGCGTGCCTGCCATGGGAAAACTACGCCTTTGCAGGTCAGGAAGCTGCCACGCTTCCCAGCGAGGGTGGTGTGCGAATTACGCCCTTCAACCTTCAGGAGGAGATGGAGGAAGGCCACTTTGACGCTGATGGCAACTACTTCCTGAACCGGGATGCTCAGATCCGAGACAGCTGGCTGGACAACATTGACTGGGTGTGGCCCAGAGCTGGCTTGACTGAGGCCTGGGGTGGCGAGTGCTGAGTCTGGGTTTCTGGTGCCGGTCTGGAGGAAATAATCCTCCTGTCCTCACATTACAGGTGAAGATCAGGGAACGGCCACCTGATCAGCGCCAGGCTTCAGAGGAGGAGGAAGACGAGGACAGTGTGGGCCAGACACCGATGAGTGCCCAGGCCCTCCTGGAGGGACTTGTGGAGCTACTGTTGCCAAGAGAGACAGTGGCTGGAGCGCTGAGGCGCTTGGGGGCCCGAGGGGGAGGCAAGGAGGGCAGCAAGGGCCCGAGGCGGCCTAGCTCCCCCCAGCGCCTGGACCGGCTCTCTGGCTTAGCCGACCAGATGGTGGCTCGAGGCAACCTTGGTGTGTACCAGGAAACGAGGGAACGGTTGGCCATGCGACTGAAGGGTTTGGGCTGCCGGTCCCAGGGGCCCCGGGATCCCACGCCTCCCCCCTCCCTGGACATGTTTGCTGAGGAAGTAGCGGAGGGGGAGCTGGAGACCCCTACCCCTGCCCAGAGAGAAGGTGAGCTCAGAGGCCAGAAGAGGGCTGTCTTTGGGAGGAGACAGGACACTTGAGGCCCAGATGTCTTTGTCATTTTAGAAGCCGAGTCACCAGGTGACGGTTTGGTGGATGTGATGTGGGAATACAAGTGGGAGAATACGGTAGACGCCGAGCTGTACGGGCCCTTCACGAGTGCCCAGATGCAGGTAAGCCCTGCCGTGTCCTTGTTCTTATCCCTCCCTTAACTGTCCGGCACCCTTCTGCAGTTCTGCGCTTTCTTCCTGCAGACCTGGGTGAGCGAAGGCTATTTCCCAGATGGTGTTTACTGCCGGAAACTGGATCCTCCTGGTGGTCAGTTCTACAATTCCAAACGCATTGACTTTGACCTCTACACCTGAGCCTGCTGCATGTGTGCCCCGTTTCGCAGCCCCTACTTTCCTGGACTTTGGTGGGGGAGGCCAAAGCTGCCTCAGGCCGCCTTTGCATCAGTTCCCTTTTCCCAATAAAATCGTGGGTGTTTATTAGGGTGTTGGCTATGCTCCTGGCCAGTAATGAAGGGGCCTGCACCACAGTCCCTTTGGGTGTGCCTTGGGCTGTGACACTCCAGTTCCATGAAGTTCCTTTTTGGGAGTTGCGGGGTTCTTAGGCTGCTTCACCTGGGTTTTCCACCCATGGTGGCATCCCAGGGCCCCTCAGGAGCCTTGTGGCCATGTAAAAATCTGTTCACTCTGTTTAGTTTTCTCTGGGTCTTCCTGTTCTGCCATTCTTAGGTTTTTCACTGTTAGGGTCTCAGATTCTCTGTCCTTGCAGTCCCTGGGGTGCAGAGCCTTGGAAGTGGAGATTTTGTGGGAGGGCCAGGAGATGTGGAATGCTCGGGGGCCCTGTTGAGGATCAGCAAGGGTGGGTGGGGCAAGTCACCAGAGTCCTGGGAGGCCAAGGTGCCTCCCTGTCCTGTGCAGCAGTTGCCTTGGCCCTAAGGTGCGGTGCAGACTGAGTGTTGCCACTTGAAAGGCCATTCAGGGCCACGTGAGCCAGCTGTGCTGTCAACAGGCGCCGGGGAGTGACTGGAGGCCGCCCAGTGAGCCAGCGGCCCTGGCCCGGTGGGCACCTTTCCCAGACCTCTCGGCACAAAGTCTGTTCTGTCTGGCCTTTGGGGCTTCACAGCTTCCATTTCTCAGACTCACTTCTGTGTCTGGCACACGACTAGGCCCTTGAGAGAACAAAACTGGGTTGGTCCTCTTCAGGAATTCTGAGTCAGATGGATGATGGGGCAGTGGGAGGCAGACAGGTGCACTTTACAGCCTGGGCCTCCGTCCTCCAGCCGCTGCTTTGTGCCTCGCCTTCCTTGTACCAACTCAGGGATTCTCCGCTTTTCCACCCATGAGAAGAATCTCCTGGCGGTTTGTGAGATTCTTCAGGATTATGGGTGAATGGCTGGGGCAGTGGGTCTTTTAGAAGCTCCCTTGGTGTCTCCAGTGTGCAGCTGGTGCCGGCAAGCTTGTGCACACCTGTAATCCCAGCAGAGGCAGGAGGATCAATCACCATGAGTTAGAGGTCAGCCTGGGCTACATAGGGAGATGCCATCTCAGAAACAAACTCCAAAAAGGAAATAAATAAAAGTAACTAAATAGTACACAATTCGTTGAGAATCCCTGGTCCTGACTCAGGAATGAGGCACATCTGGAGGGTGGTGTTTCTGGGTCCCACCAGGAAAACAGCTGAGTGTGTGTGGCTCTGCTGAGTCCACAGGCGGCAGGTGTCCTGGGCACCCAGAAGCCCCCGGGGCAGGAGCCACGCTGGGACCTGGGCAAGACGAGGGCCAGGCCCAGCAGAGGGTTTTGATGCTCTCTAGCTGGAGATGAGGTCTCCAGTTTGTATGGTAACTCAGTTACCAGCAGCAGCCTACGCAGGAACTTCAGGTATGATGTGCGACCGTCACTAATGGAAGAACCTTGCCAGCTAGTCATTAAGACCTTATAGATTAAAAGTTGCAGTTCATTTCACAAGTGAAAAAACGGGCTGCTGGGTGAGCGAAGTGCGGCATCTGTAACCCTGACAGTCGCTTGGGAGGTGTTAGGATTAGCGGGTGTGGAGTAACAGCTCCCAGAGGTACCCCATCCCGTACCCTGGAACCTGTGCAAGGTACCTAATGTGTCAAAGGGGCCCTTGCAGATACAATGAGGCCCAGAGGTAGAGAGAGACAGACAACCCTGGGTTTCTGGGGTGGGTCCAGCAGAGAAAGGGAAGCTGGGAAAAGCAGCTGTGGATTTCTTCCCAGAGCCCCACAAAGGAACAGCGGGTGAAGCCATTTTGGACTTTGCCCCTAAGAACTACAAGGTTCTTGTGATGCTTTCACCCTTCTAAGTGCAGTGATTTGCCGGAGCCCAGACCCACCATAGGCTGGCCTTGTGCACAGTGATGCTCCTGCCTCCTCAGAGGGCAGGGTTCACAGGTGTGTTGCACAGGCTGATCTTGGACTTACTGTCCTCCTGCTTCAGCCTCCCAGGTACCCAGGATGCTAAGTATGGGCTGCTGTACCCAGCTCAGTGTTTATTTATTTATTTAGCGGGACTGGGGTTCAAAGTCACAACCTTGCACTTGCCAGCCAGGCACTTGTACCGTGAAGCTATCTCCCCAGCCCCTTTCATTTATTTTTGAGGTGAGTTCTCACTAGAGCTGGGGACTGAACTCGAGACCTTATGTTTGCCAGGTAGGGTGCTTATGCCTCTGAGCTATCTACTAGCT
>PVJA010056632.1:0-10740 GCA_004027025.1 Myocastor coypus
AAAAACCAAAAAACTAAATTCGAACAATGAAAAGTTAAACACGAGCTCGTGTAGGAATGGACACGGGTTAGTTTGATGCAGTTTTGGGCCTCATACCTGTTATCTACAGTTTGGGTCTCGCTATGCAGTCCCGACTGGCCTTGAGCTTACTCTGTAGTTCAACCTGGCCTCCATCTCGTCATGATCCTACTGCCTTGGCCTGCTGAGCGCTAGGATTACAGGAGTGCGCCACCACACCCACCTGGCTTGGAGGATTGATTTTCACACCCAGTTTCAACAGTGTTTATTTTCAAGTTAAACGGGAAAGTCCTGACAAATCTGAAATGAGAAGGAATCACAAATAACTAGCATTATTTGTTGTGGTAACATGTTGTTAACGTTATTTTAAGTTACGTTTTCCTGTTACTGACAATTCCAATTGATTTCCTAATCTTGGTTTAGGAGAAGCCTTGAGCCCACCCACAACCCAGGGGCGATCTACCACTTAACTACATCCTCATTCTTTTTAAATTGCTGAAATAAGGTCTCCCTAACTGCCTATGCAGACCTCAAACTCGCGCTCCCTATGCCTCAGCCTCCACAGCGCTGGCGTTACAGGCGTGCACCACCTTCGGTTGTTTTTTAACGCTCCCTTCGGCACAGGTCACTCATACACACGGTTTCCTTCGAGAGTATGCCTCAGGCCGACACAGTAAACGTTCAGGTAACACCAAGCACTGGAGGCTCCCCGGGGAAAACGCTTGAGTTTTCTTCAAGAAAGCTCAAAATCGCTGCGGCGATCGCCATGCACTGTGCGCCCGACAGCCCCGCGGCGAGACTCCATTCTCGGCGCACCTCAGGCTCCGTAGCGAGAGGAAGGGGCGTGGCGCGGGAAACTCCGGCGTGACGTCACATGACGTCGAGGGCTCCCGGCGGGTGGGTCCCGCCGCCCTCCGCCCCTTCCTCTGCGGGCGGCAAGCGCAGGCCGCCCCCTCGCCCCACTGGGGGCTTGGGAGTCAGCAAAAGGAAAAAGGCGAAAGAGAAGAACGGCAAGCTGCCATCCTTTCACAGTCCCGGTAACTGTCCGCTTCCCCTCAGGGGCTTTGGAAAGTTCGAGGCAGCCCTGGGAGCCATGAGATGAAACTTGTTTCCCTCAGCCCGAGCGCGGGGACCTAGCGGCTACTTCCGGTGTGGGGCTTCGCGTCTGGCGGAGGGGTATGGGTGGGGGAGGGGAGACCCGCGACCTCAGCGGAAGTGCCCCGCGCTCGCCTTCCTACAGTTCTGAGTCTCCCGCGCGGGCTGGGGACGCGCCTCTTCGCGCATGCGCCCGCCGCGTCGCGAGGCTTCCCGCGCTGATCTCTGAGCGAAGTTTGCGCCTAGGAAAGACTGAAGGCGACAGGCAGGGTCGTAGTCCCGTCGCGGCTAGTGAGAAGGCGGTGCCCAAGCCGCCGCGGCACTGTGGTGACAGTCCCTCGGTGTGACGGAGGGATGCGCAGCCGCCTGCGGGGGTCACCTCAGCCTTGCCACCCGCGGTGCTGCGGGGAGGCGGCAAGTGCAAGCTGAGGCAATGAGGCTCAGAGTCGGGCGTGAGTAACGGTCCGCAGTCAGAGGTTGCCACAGAGCGCCGGGCCTGCAGGTTATGTGCAGAGGGTTTTGTGAACCACAGCCTCCACGTTTTGATATTGATAAAGTGTTCGCATGTATTTTTTAAAAAAGTACTGAATTACTTTAATTATCTCAAGCTTCTTAAAGAACTACATTTTGCACTCTTAGTTTTAAACCAACATACTGTGTAGAGAATTTTAAATTGGTCATGGAAGTAATTCGTACTTCGTTTATTTACTTAATATCGATAGCTTTTTTGCTGTGGAGGTAACATTTTTCGGACCCACGGCTTGAATCCTGGCTGTGGGACCTTGGTCACTTAATCTGTGACACCTGTTTCCTCAGCTCAACCTAATAAAATTGAATTAACAACTGTAGGTATTTTATAGAGTTCCTCTGAGAACTAAAGTAATAACTATAAAAGATCATAATTCTTATGTTATTATACATTTAGCAAACAATAGTGTAGGCTCATCTTTTATGGTTAAAATAGAATATGGGCTTCTTTTCAAATGAGGCTGAAGTAATATACACCTAATTACACTTTTACTAATGCTAATACAGAAGCGAGTGAACATAAGAGATAATAGAATTACGAACCCTTTCATATAACTATCCAGTTTTCCATTCCAAAAAGTTCACTGGCTGTTGTTTCATTTTCCTTCACACATCCAGTTTTGTTTTAGCTGGAGTGTTCTGAGGCCAATCTCAAGAGAATACATTGGTTTACTTGTAAATACTTACGTTATGATCTTGCAGCACAGAGACCTTTGCTTGAGTGTGGCATAACAAAAACTTTGTGATGTGACCCAAAATTAACAACTCTGGCCCCCCAATCCAGTAGATGTTCAGTTTTTGCTGAGTATTTTAAAGTTTTAATTGCAGTTTTTGCAAAACAATGTATTTTTGTAGTGCTTCACGGATTACCATGTGATTTCACATATACTCTTCAGTCCTTTAGAAATTTTATAATTTCAGATCACATACGTCAATAAATGGTTAATAAAAAACAGTTAAATTAATTTAGATACTTGACCCTGGGAGATAGCTCCATGGCACAAGTGCCTGCCTGGCAAGTGCACTGTCGTGAGTTTGAACCCCAAGAAATTTGGAGACTTGTTACAGGAATGGAACTTAAATTTTCCTAATAACTTGTTGCTTCTTTTAAAGGATTGTATAAGTAAAATTAAATTATTTACCTCTGTTTTGAAAGACACACAAAGTAGCTTTACTCTAATCACCTTATATCTCTAAATAACACAGTGTTTTATATTGATAAATCTTTGTTTTGTTTGCCTTCTGTTCTCAGAATGATACACAGATCCTCATGTGCTAATATGTAAATCATCTGCCTTATGCTTCTGTAACATCTGTACATTGATATATGTGTGTATATGCATACAAGGAATATTTCAGAATGTTTTCCAGTTTCTGGTTCAGTGTAATCAATGCAAAAGCTAAAGCATTGAATCTTTTGAATTTATATATAATGATTACATTCATCATGGGGAGTTGATACATGCACATTACATGTATTATATTTATATATCTTCCCCATCCTTTTAATGATAAAATCAAACTCAGGACCTCCTACTTGAATCAATATCAGTTGTGGATGATTACAAACTTTTCAAATTCATAATGCTTTCAGTGCAGCGTACTTTAGATAGTTCTTTTTTCTTTTTTTTAATTTATTTATTGGGTACAGGGTCTAGTTATGCAGACACAGCATACAGTACCAGGGATCGGCTCCGGGGCCTTATACTTGCCAGGCAGGTGCTTAGACTGCTGCGCTTGGCCCTAGACAATTCTTTTTTCACTGGAATAAGAAAATTTTGCCTTCATGCCAAATAACTGACATCAGAGATTTTCTCATCATTATTTTCCTCTTTATTCACTTCCCCAGCTCTTCCAAATTCTCAGAATGATTGATTGTGGGTAAATCAAACTTGGAAACAGCTGGGCTCTGTTTATTCCCATTTTTAATTACATAAAGATAACTATAAATTTGTTTATGTTGCAATTTGTCATTTCAGATATTTCAGCCATCCAAAGACAGCTTCCCATTTATATAATGTAACAGAAAAGTTCTGAAAACATTAAGCAAATTGAAGTGCAGAGCCTTTTAAACAAGATGAACATCTCTGGAAGTGGTTGTGGAAGCCCTAGTTCTGCAGATATATCTAATGATTTTAAGGAATTTTGGACAAAGCTGAAAGAGTGTCATGATAAAGAAGTACAAGGTAAACACTAAAGGAAGCAATGTCTTGTTGATGCTGTAATAGAAAAACTAACTTTGAAAGTCTTTTTTATGTATTTATAGAAGGAATATTTTTAGATTCAAATCAGTCTCAGTGACCCTCCTCCCTCACCCTCTGCCTCCGCATCCTCTTCCATTTCTCCCTCTCCCTCTCTCTTGGCACTGAGCTACATTTCCATTCCTTCTTTTTAAATTTTGAGTTAAGTTCTCACAGTTTCCCAGGCTGGCCTTGAACTCTTAATCTTCCAGCCTTATAAATAGTGGGATTACAGATATGTGCCACTGTGCACAGATAAATATTCTGCCTCTTTTTTCTTACTTTTAATAAGATAATGCAACAATTTCAAAGCACAGTAGTACATTCCCAATAATTGATACAATGTTTATATTGTCCTCATAGTTATTTAGAGCACAGGATGCAGACATGATAATTTTTCTAATCATTATTGATAGAAAAATTTCTTATTGAACTAAAAGAAAGTAGTTGTAGACTAAATATTCTATCTTAAAGGGGCTCTTAGTATTGTAAATTTTTTCCTATGTGGAGCTACATTGAAACTTTACCATGGTAAATTTAGTTGTTGACAGAACTTTATTATAATAACCTCATCATTAATGAATTTTGAACTATAAACCCCAAAAGTAATCTTGCATGTCCCAGTATATTTGGAGATACTTGTTCAAGAAATACATGTTGGGTATTTAAAGTATGCCAGACCATACACTTATGTACACAGGATGAATCAGACATTGGTCCTAAGAACCTTCAAAAAGTTTATCACATTGATCATAGCACCATGCAACACTAACACTATGTTGGAATGCCTGTCATTCTCATCTTTGAGATTTGTACTGCTTCCAATGTAAACTCAGTTACTGTTATACTGTCTCTCAAGTAAATGGTTGGTTAACAAAGAAACAAAAAAGGGTATTAATTGAGAGTAAGAGACTGGGAAAAATGCCATAGGCTTGACAGGCTACAATTTTGTACATGCTTGAATTTCTAAATGTCCACGTAAAAACGTGTAACTGCTTTTATTACATTCTATAGAGAGTTATTAGAATATCAATGATTGATGGAAAATATCAATTTCACGCTAAGTCAAAGATGTTTGATATTCAGAAAGCCAGTGATATTAAGGTCAATTACCTATGTTACAGAGTAATAGTGCCACGAAGCTTCTCTGCTGGAGGATTGAAAATGTAAGTTAACAGACCAAAAACTGGAGAAAAAGAAGGGCTATGAGGATAGCCAATATTTTGGCCCTAGCCCTTCAAGGTCAGTAAAGACTCAGGACATAAGAGAACCTGTGCTGTAACATCCCATAACTCAGTGGTGTCCCAAATTTTCTGGTCAAGGAGATTATGTGACCTCAAAGGAAAGCAATAAATGAAGTGTAGTGTGTCTAAGGAGAGCCACCCGGAGAAAAAACATTCTCTCAGGCTTTCACAGAAAGCAAACTGGTCAAGCAATGGCCGTGACTCATCCCGAAGGCTGACACTGACAACAGTTCTACAAAACACTGTACATAGTTCCAAAGTTAATCCTGAGGGGATTTGACCTTGGAAGATACAAAAGATGAATGTTTGCTTACACAGGTCTTCCTTTAACCTGCCCTTGATCACCCAGCAGAAAAGTTAATTATGAGGCATAACGTAGAACTAGATTAGTATGATGAGCTGTAAGAGGCTTAGATCAACAACCTCCAACATTGCCAGTTTCACCGGTAACCCACTGCAATTATGGAACATTGAATTATGTATACATCTACTTCCTCTCAGTTCAAAGAGAAGAATTTTTTTTCTGTCCATACAATATCAATCAGAAAATGTATCATGTCCACACCCTGTGCTCCGTATTACTATCATGAGGACAATATGCAACGTGTCAATTATTGTGAATGTATTACTAATGTAAGTATGCCAGGCCTTGTAAGTAAAAGTGAGTGGATAAGCCTTAGCTTTAAAGGTCATCTTGTTGTTGTTGTTTTTTTTCTTTTTAAGAAACCAAGGCTGTGTAGCCCAGACTGGCCTCCAGGTCAAGATCCTCCTGCTTCAGTCCCCTCAAGTGCTGGGATTATAGGCAAAGTGCCACAATACCTTATAGGAATCTCTGATATGAAATTTTAATGCAGAGTTCCCATATTATTTGGAAACTTAAAGGAAGAAAAAGAAGTAGGCATTCGTCTGTGATTTACTATCAGACCAGCTTTATACTTGGGTAATTCTAATTAAATTAGCTAAGTTAAAGTGAGGAGAAGAAGGAAAGAATTTTCTGATACAACAGCATTGGCAGAAATTGGGAGGTAAGCCTGATTTTTATCCAGTTCGATAAAATAAAAGTGAAAAATTGCCCTTCAGCACAAGGAAGTAACTCCTTTTATTATTTTTGACAGTTTATTTCAGAATTTTCTGAAATGTGAAAATATATTCTTTTGCATTTAAGTTTTTTTTAAAAAAAGCTTGCAGATACAAAAAGTAGCATTCCTTGGTGATAATAATACAATAAGTTACATGTAGGGTGGCAACAACATCTTTTTTGGTTTTAATTCTGTTATCCAGGTTTATAGATTTACTAATAAGACCATCTTCAAGTTTACACTGTTAAAGAATTATTTCTACCTATTATAAAAATATTTGTGAACTAGATATGAAGCAAGTAAAACAGTTTGCAATAATTTAAATAGGATAGATGTACTTGAGTTTTCATTAAACATTTAATGTAGGGTTATTTGCATTCTGTCATCTTTTAAATGTAATGTTGAATGCATTATCCTTCAAATAATTTCTGCAGAAACTGGCTTTAAGCTCTTTATTATGCATTTTTACCTATCTTACACGTCTTTATACTGGGTAAAAGTGCTCATCACATAGTAAGAAATCAGTAAGTGAATTTCAATTTATAGTTGGATCCATAAACATTTGCTTGAACTTAAATGTTTAAAAACTCATAATATGTTGGCCTAGGGAGATAGCTCTCTGGTCTGAGCACCTGTCTGACAAACTAAGGACCCGGGTTCAATTGCTAGTACCACTTGCTATGCTGGACCCAGGTTCCTGGTTGTGCCATGCCAGCCACCAAAACCGGGAATAGTGGCAACCCCTGTAATCTTTGTGCTGCGGAGGCTAAGACAGGAGGATCACTACAAGTCCAAGCTGAGTAAGGAAACCCTGTACCAAATAAATACAAGATTAAAAAAAAAAAAAAAAAAAAACCTAATGAAAATATCAAATTTTGTATGCAAAATCCTGAAGTATATTCTATAGTTTTTACATCCTTAGGTACTGCTCTATAAAGAGCAAAGTCACTACAATAGACTTGTTTTTCACAATGGGGGTGGAACTCAAGGCCTTGCACATGCCAAGCAAGCATTCTCTTACTACCAGCTTTCTCTTTCTGGTATTAAAAGAATTTCAGGGCCCAGCAGGATGGCTCAGTGGTCTAAAGCACCTGCTTAGGAAAGCTTGGACGGCTGCAGGGACCATAGTTCAATCCCTGGCACCACATGCTGTGCCAGCCCTGTCCTGAGGGCAGTCTGAGCCAGCCATAAAAATAAACAAAAGTTCTGAAACAAGAAAAAAATAAAATTAAAAAAAAAAAGAAATAAAAAATGAAAGAATTGCAAATAGGTTGTTGTATTGTGGTCATTGTACATATTAATTTATATCTTACTTTGCTATCATTTCATTAAACTTGATATTTTTCATGTTATATATAAATGTCACTTTAAAGGTTTTATATGTATCCATTGCTGTGGTTGTGGCTAACTGTTCCCCAAAAGCCTATATATTAAGGGCTTTAGTCTTGGGGTAGTACTGTTGGGATGTGCTGGAACCTTTGGAGGTAAACACCATAAGAAGTTGTTAGCTGGGCCCGGCGGGATGGCTCAGTGGTCTAAAGCGCCTGCAGGAGGCTGCAGGGACCTAGGTTCAATCCCCGGCACCACATGCTGCGCCAGCGCTGCCCTTGGGGTGGGCTGAACCAGCCATAAAAATGAGTGAATAAACAAACAAAGGTTCTGAAACAAGAAATAAATAAATAAATAAAATAAAAAATTCTTAAAAAAAAAAAAAAGAAGTTGTCAGCTTATTGAGGGCTTGCTTGGTCTTGAAGTGGATTGTGGGACCCCAACCCCTTCTTTTTCTTTTACTTCCTGGCCATGAGGTAAGCAGTTTGCTCAGCTAGGTACTCCCTTCCATTACCTGCTTGCCCACCAGAACTCTAGAGCAGTAAGTTCCTTTGACCTTGGACCAGCACCTCCAAATTGTGAGCTGTCATCAGTCTTTTCTCCTTGGAAATTAATTATATCAGGTACTTTGTCATAGTAATAACTGACGAACCAGCTTACCTAGACTAGTTCTAATGTTTAGTTTTTAGAAGAAATAAAAAATTGAACGAATTTCTTCCCTACCATTAGACTCTTGATAAGGCCTGTATTTTATGAAGAGGTTCCAAGAAAGTAAATAATATACTCTTTCTTTTTAATTGCTGACTTCTCTCCCACCCCATGCTGAGGATTGAACCTACAACTTCATATCAGCTAAAGTGCTCTATCACTGAGCTACATCTTTAGCCCTATTGCTTTTGAAATACTAAGAAGTGACTCCAAGCCTTGTGCATACCAGGCAAGTGCCCTGATCACTAAGATTTGACTGAGATACATGCTCTCAACCTCATTTTTCAAAACATTATTTTGAATTGGATCTTGTTAAATTGACTATGCTGCTGCTGAGTTTGTAGTCCTCTTTCCTTTGACTCTGAGTAGTTGGGATTACAGATACACTCTTTAATAAGAACCTAGCTTGTATATTCTTTATTTACTTATATATTTTAATGTACTGGTACAGGGTCTCACTGTGAAACTCACGGTGATCCTCCTGTTTTCAGCCTCTCCAGCACTGGGATTACAGGCATGCACCACCTCTCACATTCCCAGTGGCCAGCTCAGCATGCTTGGGAATGGGGGTGGCAGTGGTGCTATATGTGGTCCCCGGATATCAAACCCCAATCCCTGCACTTACCTAAGCAGGTGCTTAGTCCACTGAGCTATCTCGCTAGCCCCAGTATACTCTTTAATAAAAACAGTATGCCAAATTGATCAATTTTAGAGTCTAACAAGTATTACATAGTAGATCATTTTTTTTACATTATGTCCTCCTCATGCATATACTCCAGTATATCATCCTGCTCAAAGAAAAGTTAACATACTCTAAAAAAGTAGGATGAGAGCTGGGGAGATAGCTCCATGGCACAAGTGCCTGCCTGGCAAGTGCAAGGTCATGAGTTTGAACCCCAGTCCCACAAAAAAAAAAAAAAAAAAAAAGTAGAAGTATGTGTTAATATCTATGTGCTTCATGAATATTAGGTATTATATATATGTTTAAGATGTTAAAAAGGTATATTATAATTATGAAATCGCTTGCAGATCTTGATGCTATAAATGAATAAGTTTTGTTTTGTTTTTTTGTGATACTTGTGATCAATCTGAGCTATATCCTTGGTCCCTGTTTTTAAAAATTGATGTCATTTTAAAACTTCAGTTTTAAGCTAGTGTAAATTTGCTGAATGCAGGGATATTTAAATATTAATATTCTACCAATGTGTTCAATTATTTTTCTGTCAGTATTTCAATTTAAAATTAGCTATTCTTTCTGCAAAACACTGTACATGGTTTCAAGGTAAATCCTGAGGGGATTTGACTGACCTTGTTAGATATAAAAATTACATGTTGTGTTATATAGGTCATGCTTCAGCTTGGCCTTAACCACCCAGCAGAAAAGTTTAATCACAAGGCATAAAACGTAAAGTCAGATTAGTATGCTGAGCTGTAAAAGGCTGAAGTTAACAGCTTCCAGCATTGCCAGTTCTGCCAGTAACCCACTACTAATACGGAATATTGCGCTATGTATACAACTACTTTCTCTTAGTTCAGTGAAAAGCAATATTTGTACCAATAGTGTTTAGGAAGAGTTACCATGTCTGCATCTTGTACTCTGAGCAACTACTATAAAGACAACAATATACATTGTATCAATTATTGTGACATCCTACTAACATGTTTTGAAACTGTCTCAATATTATTTCTTACTAAAAGTAATAAAAAATAAAATAGAAAAATAAAAAAAATTAGCTCTTCTCACAATCTGATACCATGAAAGACGTGCCTGAGAGGGCTTTTTCCTTTTTTTTTTTTTTAAGAAGGTGAATTCAAAGTTATTTAATACTCAGAAAGCCAGTGATGATAAGCTCAAGTACTTATGTTACAGAGTAATAGTATCACAAAGCTTTTCTGCTGGAGGGTTGAGAATGTAAGTTAACAGACCAAAAATTAGAAAAAGAAGGGCTATGAGGATAGCCAATATTATGGCGCTAGCCCTTCAAGGTCAGTAAGGCCTCAGGATATAAGAGAACCTGTGCTGTAATATCCTATAACTCAGAGGTGTCTCAAATTTTCTGGTCAAGGAGATTATGGGACCTTAGAGGAAAGGGATAAATGAACTATAGTGCATCTAAGGAGAGTCACCCAGAGAAAAACATTCTCTCAGGCTCTCACAGAAAGCAAAGTGGCCAAGCAATGGCCATGACTCGTGCCGAAGGCTGACACTAAGAGTTCTACAAAGTACTGTATATGGTCCCAAACTTAATCCTGAGAGGATTTGACCTTGGAAGATACAAAAAATGAATGTTTTGTTGTACAGGTCTTGCTTTGACTTGCCCTTGATCACTCAGCAAAAAAAAAGCTTAATTACAATGCATGAAACACAGCTAGATTGATGAGATGAGCTGTAGGAGTCTTGGATCAATAGCCTCCAGCATTACAAGCTTCACTGGTGGCCCACTGCAATTGCAGAACATTTGACTGTGTATGTATCTGCTTCCTCTTAGTCCAAAGAGA
>PVJA010056633.1:0-10717 GCA_004027025.1 Myocastor coypus
GGATGGCTCAGTGGTCTAAAGCGCCTGCTTGGGAAACCTTGGGCGGCTTCAGGGACCGCGGTTCGATCCCCGGCACCACATGCTGCGCCAGCCCTGCCATCAGGGCAGGCTGAGCCGGCCATAAAAAATGAGTGAATAAACAAATGTTCTGAAACAAGAAATAAATAAATAAATAAATAAATTAAAAAAAAAAAAAAAAAACTGTGGTCCCTGCGGTTGCCTAAGCTTGCCTGAGCAGGCACTTTAGACCTCTGAGCCATCTCACCAGCCCTATTTGTTTTGTTTGTTGAGACAGGGTCTTGCTTTTCAATCTAGTCTTGAGTTCAACTCTAGTATATTTTACTCTGGTATACTTTTAAGTCATTTTTAGATTGTTTTTTGCAGTGCTATAGATAGAAGCCAGGTCTTCACACATGGTAAACATGTGCTCTACCATTGATCTATACACTCAGCCCTTGGTTATTTATAATTAATACCTAATCATGACTGGATGTGGTGGCATACACCTGTAGTCCCAGCACTTGGGAGGCTGAAGCAGGAGGGTGGTTGCAAGTTTGAGACCAGCCTGGGCTGCATAGTAAGACCCTATCTCAAAAAACCAAAAAAAACCCAAAAAACTATGTAATATGACGGCCATATAAGCAGTTGTTATAGTTTATTATTTAGGAAACAAAAGAAAAAAATCCGTACATATTCAGTACAGACTCCTATTTTCTGCCCAAGGCTTTGTGTTTTTTGACACAGTCTTGTTTCTAGTGCAGGCCCATTCTGTCCTTGCTTGTGAATTGATCCTCCTGCCTTAGCCTCCCAAGTGCTGAAATTACAGACGAGCACCACCACTCCTGACTCCCCCAGTATTTTCAGTCTGTAGTTGGTTGTGCAGACGTTGGACCCACAACTGGGGAGTGTTTACCACATATACTTTGTTGACCTTTAACATGTAGCAAAGATAATATAGAAGAAACTAACTTGCTTGAAATTTTGAACAGACTTTAACCTGTAATGTTTATTCAAGTCTTTTTTTTTTTTTTTTTGTCTTTTTTAGACAGGGCCTCACTATGCAGTTCAAGCTGGCCTGGAGCTCACTTTTGTAGCCCAGGCTGGTCTTGAACTTGCACCGATCCTCCTGTCTCAGTCTCCCAAGTGCTGGGATTATAGGCGTGCACCTCCATGCCCAGCTTATTCAAGTCTTATTTGTTAATAATACTGCTTTTTTTTTCTTTTAAGCGTTTGGGTGTTACAGGGTCTCACTATACAGCTCAGACTCATAATGATCTTCCCATTTTCAGCCTCCCCAGTGGTGGGATTATACCACTGTGCCCTGTCTCTGTGGCTGGCTCAGCCTGCCCTGAGGTGAGGCTAGTGTGGCAAGTGATACCCAGGATGGAATTGTGGTCCCTGTGCTTGCCTACGTGCGCTTATGCAGGTGTTTTAGTCTGCTGAGCTATCTCGCTGGCCTCAGCATTGCTTTCTTTATTGCGATTGTTCTAGGCATTTTTCCTGCTAGCATGAGTGACACTCATGTGCCCTGTACACATGCCATCTTGTCTGTAAGTGCATGAAAGAGGTTGTACATTGCATAAATTCAGAGAGCAGTAACCAGAACTGCTTTTTGCTCAGAAAAGTCACATAAGCAAACACAGAGATGGATGCTGAGAAAAAGTCTTGATCCTGTTCTGATTCATTTGAATGCTGTTAAGTCAGGCACAGATAAGTGACCTAGTTTTTGCTATTCCTTACAACTTCAAAACCCACAATGGGGCCAGGGAGATAGCTCTGTGGCACAAGTGTCTGCCTGGCAAGTGCAAGGTTGTGAGTTCGAACCCCAGTCCTGCAAAAAAAAAAAAAAAAAAACACCACAAGCTGTTTTTTAAAGAAATGGCTTTCTTACATTTATAGGGAACTTACATCCACTGTGATTTTGGAATCACAGCATAAGGGTTTTCTGTATCTTCTGTCAATTTTTTTGTTTCTAGCTTATGATAAAAGCCCTTTTTCCTGATGTAAATATTGTATTTGGAATGTAACTAACATATGCCCACTTCTTATAGTGCTGAGGATTGAGCCTATGCCCTGTGCATGCCCCCAGCCTGAAAATACTCTCAAATAGAAATTGCAGTAGATATTTTCAGGACTGGAAGCTTTTTTTTTTTTTAATTTTTTTTTTTTTTTTTTTTTCTTGTTTCAGAACCTTTATTTGTTTATTCACTCATTTTTTTATGGCCGGCTCAGCCTGCCCTGAGGGCAGGGCTGGCGCAGCATGTGGTGCCGGGGATCGAACCGCGGTCCCTGAAGCTGCCCAAGCTTTCCCAAGCAGGCGCCTTAGACCACTGAGCCATCCCGCCAGGCCCTGGGACTGGAAGCTTTTGATAGTGATATTGGCTATAAGTAGGGAATTGAAGAGTTTAATCTGCATATTTGTGATAAACATTACCTTTAGACATTAGCCAGGTTTTAGGGGTTGCTTAGGGGAAAAAACAGGAAAGTAGGAGAAGTTAGTAGTAGGTGAGGGACTAAGCTTCAAAATAGGCTTCTTTCTTTATTTTTATTTTTATTTTTATTTTTTTTGGATATTTTTTTATTTTATTTTTTCTTGTTTCAGAACTTTATTTATTTATTTTTATGGCTGGCTCAGCCTGCCCTGAGGGTAGGGCTGGCGCAGCATGTCGTGCCAGGGATTGAACTGTGGTCCCTGCAGCCGCTCAGGCTTTCCTAAGCAGGCGCTTTAGACCACTGAGCCATCCTGCTGGGCCTGGCTTCTTTCTTTATATTCCCTTTTCTGCAGATGAACTATAGCTCTGGCCTCAGAAGCAGGAATACCTCTAAGCAGCATGTGGCTAAAGGTAAAGACACCCAAGATTTGAGTTGGCCCAGTTCATTCTCAGTTTATAAAGCACTCTTACAGATTCTTGCTGTATCCTCACATAAGCCTTAAAATGAATGGTTTCAGTTATCACTCCCTACTCACGTCATAGGTTAAGTGATCTCTCCATTAGTGGGTACAACTGGAGTCTTTTTTTTTTTTTTATCTGAAACATATTCTTTCAGCTATCTCATAATGCTATCTGTTGGAACATGAATCAAACACAAAAAGAACCCCAAGTATTGCTGCAGAAGGAACAGCTGATGTCTATGTGCTAGGTCTAAGTGTTTGAATCCTAATACCCTGCAGCATGGCAGTGTTAGGAGAGCAAGGACAATTTGGGGCTGGGGAGATAGCTCAGTAGAATAAGCACTTGCCAGGCAAGTGCAAGGGCCTGAGTTCAGTCTCTGGTCCCACCAAAAAAAAAAAAAAAAGAAAAAGAAGAGCTGCCCTTGCCTCCTTCCCCTTGCCTGGACACAGGGAGCACCATCTGTTAATCAGAGCAGGCTGTCACCAGAGATATTGAGAGTTTACCAGCTTGGGGAAATGGGCATGGTGGCACATGCCTTTAATCCTAGCACTTAGAAGCTGAGGTAGAAGAATCACCTTGAGTTTGAGGCCAGTCTGGGCTACATAGTTAAGGTTGTCCTGAATTATATAGTGAGACCCTGTCTCAAAAAAAAAGTGAGAAATAAATTTGTTTTTATAAACTACAATACAATGTTTATACATATGAGAATGATTTATTTCACTAATGAGTATGAACTCAAGCTATATCCATTTCCCTCTAAATGTCTGGAGTTTATCCTTTTTAAAATTTAATTTAATTTAATTTTGTGTGTGTGTGTGTGTGTGTGTGTGTGTGTGCGTGCGTGCGTGCGTGCGTGCGTGTGTGTGTGCTAGGGTTCAAACTCAGGACCTTGCAGTTGCCAGGCAGGTGCTTATGCTCCTGAGCATATATATCCCCAGCCCTGGAGTTTGTCATTCTTTATGGCTTGGTAGTACTCCATTGTATAAAATTACCATGTCTTTTTTTATCCATTCCTCAGTTAACGGGCATTTGATGGTTTCCAAGATTTAGCTTTGCAGATTATGTTGTTATAAACACAGTACACATATATTGCTGTGTTGTGGCATTTTAATTCTTCTAGGAAAATACCCAGAAAGGGAATAGCTGTGTCAAATAGGAACCCTAATCCTAGTATTTTGAGCAATCTCCACACTGACTTTCATAGTGATTGCACGTGTATATTTCCACTGACAGTGGAGTGGGTTCCTTTTTCCCCACAGCCCCTCTGGCATTTATTTTTGGTAAATTTCTTTTTTCTTTTTTGTTTTGTGGGGACCGGGATTTGAACTCATGACCTTGCACTTGCCAGGCAGGCACTTGTGCCATGGAGCTATCTCCTTGGCCCCCTCTTGTCTTTTTTTTTTTTTTTTTTTTTTTTTTTTTTTTTTTGCTTTTTTTTTTTTTTATTGTTGTTGGTTGATTTCTTGATGATAACCATTCATCTTGGGGTGAGTTGGAATCTCAGTGTCTTAATTTGTATCTCTTGAATGACCAGTGATGTTGAACATTTTATATATTTTATTTGCTATTTGTATTTCTTTATCTGAGAAGTGAGTATTCATCTCAGATGCCTATTTTTGGGTTTTTGAATTGGGGTGGGGGCCTGATTTCTTTCTATTTTATTTTAGATGTAAGTCCTTTGTCTGAGGGACAGTTTGCTAAAATTTTTTCTTTTTGTACATGAATTTTTTTTAATTGAGTATAATTTTATTTTATTTTTTTACTGTTTTGACATAGCATCATTTTTTTTTTTTTTAAAGAATTTTTTATTTTATTTTTTTTCTTGTTTCAGAACCTTTATTTGTTTATTCACTTATTTTTATGGCCGGCTCAGCCCGTGCCCTGAGGGCAGGGCTGGCGCAGCATGTGGTGCCGGGGATCGAACCGCGGTCCCTGAAGCCGCCCAAGCTTTCCCAAGCAGGCGCTTTAGACCACTGAACCATTCCACCAGGCCCCAACATAGCATCATTTTTTATAACAATGTGATATTTTCAAAAACACCATAGTTGTACATTCCCAATAATTGATACAATGCATATTGTTGTCCTTGTAGTAGTTATACAGAGCACAGGATGTAGACATGATAATTTTTCTAATCATTGTTGGTACAAATATTTCTTCTCATTGACTAAGAGAAAGTAGGTATATACATAGTCCAGTATTCCTTAATTGCAATGGATTATTGGCAGTACTGGCAATGTTGGAAGCTGTTGATTTAAGCCTTTTACAGCTCAGCATATTCATCTAGCTTTACGTTTCATGCCTCGTGGTTAAACTTTTCTGCTGGGTGGTTAAGGGCAAGTTAAAGCAAAACCTGCATAACAAACATGTAACTTTTGTATCTCCCAAGGTCAGTCAAATCCCCTCAAGAGCTTTTGTTTTGTTTTGTTTTCTTGGTTCTTTTGAGACAGGGTCTCATTATGTAGTTAAGGCCGGCCTTGAGCTCACTTTTGTAGCCCAGGCTGGTCTCAAACTCACATGTATTCTCCTCCCTCAGCCTCACAAGTGCTGGGATTACAGGCATGTGCCACCACACCCGGCTCTTCAGGGTTTACTTTGAAACCATGTAGTGTCACTAAAATTTTTTCCTACTCTTTTCACTTTGTTGGTGATTTCTTTTGTTGTGCAAAAGGTTTTTATTAAGATGTGATCCCAGTTTTTGATTCTTTGAAGTGTTTCCCTTGCAGTTTGGGTTTTGGGGAGGTTCTCTGCCTACCCCTACATCTTCAAAATTTCTTTCTCTTCCAGTAGATTTAGTGTTTCTGTTTTAATATGTAGATCTTTGTGAGAAATCAGAAGTGTAAATATGGGCCAATATGTATAATAGATAGTAGACAGTGTTCAAAAGAAAAGGAATGGGAGAAGAGAAAGTAAAGAAGGAAAAAGAAAAAGTAGAAAACGGAAATGAAAATGAAGCTTTTGTAAGTATGGAGGGAAGGAAAGGTTGAGAGGTGAGGGAAAGGGAAAAGAAGAATCAAGACATCATGTACACATATAAATTCTCTATGATGAATGTTATTGTGTATATGTAAAATAAAAAACAAAAATAATATTTAGATCTTTAATTCATTTTTACTTTAGTGCATGATGATAGACATGGGTCCAGTTTTAGTCTCTGGCATGTAGAAAGCCAGTTTTTCCACCTCCATTTATTAAAGAAGCTTCTTTCCAGTGAACATGTTTGGCCTCTTTGTCAATATATCTGGAGTTGTGTCTGCATCCTTTAATCTGTTCTATTGATCTGCAGGTTTTTTTTTTTTTTTTGGTCAGTACCATGCTGATTTTATCACAGTAGCTTTGTAGTATAATTTCAAGTCAGGAATTGTGATACCTTTTGCCTTGCCTTTGTTGCCTAGAATTGTCTTTATAATTGTAGGTCTCTTCTGCTTCCAGATAAATTTTAGGAATGTTTTCTCTAGTTCTGTAGGGTATGTTCATGCTATTTTGATTAGGGTTGCATTAAATCTGTATAACAATTTTGGGAGCATGGCCATTTTCTCTATTTTTTTTCTTCCTATCCATGAACAAGAGTATTTTCTATTTTCCAATAACCTCTTCAATCTCCTTTTTCAGTGTACTGTAATTCTCAGTGCCTTATTTCCTTTGCTAGATTGATTCCTAGGTATTTCTTTTTTGTGGGGGGTACACTATTATGAAAGGGTATAGTTTCCTCCATTTCTGTCTTGATTTTGTTGTGTGTGTACAGGAATGCTATTTTTGAGTATGGACTTTGTATACAGCCATGAAAACTGAATTTGGTTATTGAGTCTTGGAGTGTTTTGGTGGACGTGTTAGTGTCTTCTATGTGATATCATCTGCAAATAATGACAGTTTAATTTTTTCCTTTCCTATCCTTTTATATCCTCTTAACTTAGCTTTGGTAATTAATATGTATCTAGGAATCTGTCCATTTCTTCTGTGTTTACTATCCTGTGAGAGTAAAGGTTTTTTGAAGTAGGTATTGAGATTTTCTGAATTTCCACAGTAGTGATTTCTTCCTTATTCCTCAGTGCATGAATTTGAGTCTCTTTCTCTCTCTCTTTTTGTTTTTTTCATAAGATTGGTTAAGGAATTATCAATTTTATTTTTTATTTATTTGTATTTATTTATGTATCTATCTGTTTATTTGGTATAGGGTCTCACTACATAGCTCAGACTCAGTGATCCTTCTGTCTCAGCTATCAATTTTATTTATTTCAAAGAATCAACTCTTCAATTAATTCTTTGATTTTTTTGTTTGTTTGTTTTGTTTTGGTCTCCATTGTTAATCTCTGCTCTGATCTTTATAATTTCCTCCCTTATGTGGGCAAAAATTTTTTTTGATGTGATCTTGGGGATTGAAATATCCAGGGTCTTTCCCATAGCATGCTAAACACACGTTCTTTGCCAATGATGTGAAACCAAAATTTTAGAGACCAAGTACCTAAACTAAAATCAACTGAAAATAATATCTCCTGACTTTACTGAGGTGGCTGATCATGTCTGTGACCAAATTTGCCTCTAACCTGGAATTTGGTGGCTGGCCCTGCCCTGGCCTCATCTTTTTGTCAGCACCAGTAGCCATGATTTTCCGTGTATAGGTGTCTGTTGGCCTCTCCTCTTGAGAGTCTCATGACTCACTTGCTCTGCACACCTTCAGCCCAGGATCTGCCAGTCTGCAGGTTAGCAGGCACAATCTTGGGGCAGGTGGAGGTAATTATGGGGGTACTGGATGCCCTCAACAGTAAGATACTAGTAGAAGTGTCCCCAGGCAAGCTTCTTTCACATAGTCCCAGGACTTGAGAGATTGTGTGACCTTTGTGCTGTACATTTTTGTCTGTCAGCTCTGGGTGCTTGGGCATGTGGACATCTTTCTTGGCCACCATCACCCTCTCCTTAAAAGGAGTTTGTAAATGTCATTTTTGTTCTTCTTGGACATCAATATGGAGATGGCGATAAAGGCCGAGGTCGAGGCCACAGCTGAGGCTGAGGCTGGAAAGCTGTTTTGATTTTTTGAGACAGGGTCTTGCCATGTAGTCAGACTGGTCTTGAACTCACTGTGGTCCTCCTGCCTCAGCCAGTGGCAAGAAGTACTTTGCTTTTTCTAAATGTTTAGCTCTTTGCAGAGAGGTAATCTCCAGTGTAATTTGTAATATTTGTTTTATCTGTTAATTGTATTCTGGTGTTTAGTTACATTATTATATTGCATAAATAATTAAACCCTTGGTGGTTAAGGGGCTGCCTTTTGTTTCTTCTGTATTTGCCTCTAAACTCCTCTGCCTGTCTTCTAGTCCCCAAGGACTTGTTCGATATGTCCTTTTTAGGAAAGAGGAAGTGAAAGAAGACTTGGTCTTGAGTCTCCCTTGTGGGTGGCAGGGCTTTGGCAGCACAAAAGCTCTCTGGGTCAGTTCTCCTGCTCTTGAGCAGGTGGGAGCTGCTGCCTCTTCTGAGTTGTAAAGTGTCCCTTGTAAGACTGTGCCATGCTGCACAGGGCCAGTAACAGGCACTGCGCATCTCCATCTCTGCAGGAGTATCTCCTGCAGCCCTGCTGGTCTTGCTCACCTGGCTGCTGAATATTCTTTTTCCACTCTGTGGAAAGTAGACTTTTGTTCTTCTTTCCAGCTGGCTTTAGTGTCTTTGGAGAAAAGTATGCTCTCTGAAAGGGAACTTCAAGCTGGTTTTGTTCTTTTAAAAATACCTTTTTTGGGGGCCGGGGAGATAGCTCAAGGGCACAAGTGCCTGCCCGGCAAGTGCAGAGTCCTGAGTTTGATTCCTGGTTCCGCAGAAAACAAAAAATAAAAATACCTTTTTGGGGGGAGGCTGTTGAGCCTATGTAGTCTAGACTGGCCTTAAACTCACTGCCTTCCTCCAGTCTCAGCCTCCCAAGTGCTGAGATTATACACATATGCCACCATGCCCAGCTGTAAAAATAAAAGGATAACAGGTAGGTTTTTCTTTATTTTATTTTATTCTTGTAAGAAATACTGGCTATACTATAACTCTTAACATAGGGGGCATTTAAGGGATTTGTAACTTTTTTTTTTAGAATTTATTTATTTATTTATTTATTTTTCTTGTTGCAGAACCTTTGTTTGTTTATTCACTCATTTTTATGGCCGGCTCAGCCCACCCCGAGGGCAGGGCTGGCACAGCATGTGGTGCCGGGAATTGAACCGCGGTCCCTGAAGCTGCCCAAGCTTTCCCAAGCAAGCGCTTTAGACCACTGAGCAATCCCGCCGGGCCCAGGGATTTGTAACTTTAATGGCTTGGCTAGTTGTGTATGTGTGTGTACATGTGTGTGTACATATGTATGTGTATGTGTGTGTGTTACTGGGGATAGAACCCAGGGCCACCTCTTATATGGTAGACAAGTGCTGTACACTGAACTACATCCACACCCCACCCTCTTTATTAAATTTTGAGACAAGGTTTTACCAAGTTGCCAAGACTGGCCTCAAAATTTTAGTCTTTCTGCCTTTGCTCTAGAGCAGTTGGGATTACAGTTCCACTCAAATCATTTGTCATGATATGGTCCAGGGAGCTTTAACACCTAGGCACAAAGAATTATAATGTTTATAATGTGATAAATTACTTCAATATTTAAATTTTTTTAAGTGTCCGACTTTGTCTAGGTAGGTAAGAGTTTTAGCAGATTTTTTAAAAATCTTTTTTGAGATGGCCTCACTATGCAGTTCGAGCTGGCCTTGAGTGAACTTTGTAGCCCTGGCTGGTCTCAAACTTCAACAGTCCTCCTGCCTCAGCCTCTTAATTGCTCAGATTACAGGCATGGGTGACCACACCTGGCTTTAGCATAATTTCTAATTTCTAATGAACAGCATTTGATCACATTTAGGTATGAGCCCATGGCCTTTCCTTCTCTATTTCCATTCAGAAATGCAAATATAGCCTCAAATATGTCATTTTTTAAGAAGTATATCATTATTGTGTCAGGTGTGGTGGCATATACTTCTAATCCCAGCATTTGGGAGGCTGAGGCAGGAGGATTGCCACAAGCTTGCAGCCAGTCTGACTACATAGTAAATTCAAGGATAGACTGAACTCTAGAGTTAGACTGTGTCTCAAACAAACATTAAAAAAAAAGTATATCATTATTAAGAAGTAGGGGCCGGGGAGGTAGCTCCATGGCACAAGTGCCTGTCTGGCAAGTGCAAGGTTGAGAGTTTGAACCCTAGTCCTGCAAAAAACAAAACAAAAACATTATTAAGAAGTAACATGAGGTACTGTCATTCTCTCAAGAATAGTACTTGAAAATAAGAGACTGGGCCAAAAACCATATTCTTGACAGACTACAATTTTGTATTTCCTTGAATTTCCAAATATCTGTGTCAAAATTGTGTAACTGCTTATATCACATTGTATGGAAAGTTATTAAAATATCAATGATGGTCAGAAAATATCATTTACAAGCTAAGTCAAAGATATTTGATACTCAGAAAGCCAGTGATGATAAGCCCAGTACCTACGTTATAGAGTAATAGTACCACAAAGCTTTTCTGCTGGAGGGTTGAGAATGTAAGTTAACAGACCGACAATTGGAGAAAAAGAAGGGCTATAAGGATAGCCAATATTTTGGCCCTAGCCCTTTAAGGTCAATAAAGACCCAGGATATAAGAGAACCTGTGCTGTAATATCCTATAACTCAGAGGTATCCCAAATTTCCTGGTCAAGGAGATTATGGGACCTCAGAGGAAAGGGATGAATGAACTGCAGTGCGTCTAAGGAGAGTCACCCAGAGAAAAACATTCTCTCAGGCTTTCACAGAAAGCAAAATGGCCAAGCAATGG
>PVJA010056634.1:0-10732 GCA_004027025.1 Myocastor coypus
TTAAAAAAAAAAAAAAAAAAAAAAACAAACAGGGGCCCGGCGGGATGGCTCAGTGGTCTGAAGTGCCTGCTTGGGAAAGGTTGGGCGGCTTCAGAGACCGCGGTTCGATCCCCGGCACCACATGCTGCTTCAGCCCTGCCCTCAGCGTGGGCTGAGCCGGCCATAAAAATGAGTGAATAAACAAACAAATGTTCTGAAACAAGAAAAAAAATAAATAAAATTTTAAAAAATAAAAACAAACAAACAAATAACAACAACAATAAAAACAACAGTAGGGCTAGGGAGATAGCTCAGTGGTCTAAGTGCCTGCCTGGCAAGAGCAGGGACCTCCGTTGAATCCCTAGCACCACATGCTGTGCAGACCTTTCCCCAGGCACACTGAGCCAGGGGAAACAGGGCATAGTGATGTGTGCCTGTATCCAAGTCCTAGGGAGGCTGAAACAGGAGGATCACTAAGAGTCCAAGCTGTGTGGTGAGACTCAGTGCCAAATAGTTTTAAAAATTTAAAAGAGATCCAAAAGAGGAAACAACAATCATAGTTAAAAAAAAAAAATACCCTTAAGCATTAACTGCTCCTTTCAAAAGACCAGGACAAATGGACAATTATTGAAACTATTCAAATTATATACCCAAACATATTTTTTACCCTTCTTACATTTATCCTTTTTCTCATCCCAGCTTTTCCTTCCCACTGAACTTCTTTCCCTTTCACAGTATCTGTGGTAACTTTTAGATTTTCATGACTCTCGAGTTCTCACACTAGCGAGATAATAGGATGTTTGAACATATCTGATTTATTTCACTTATGTATGGTATCTAGCTGCATCCATTTCATAACAAAAGCCCTTCATGTATCTTTTTATAGCTGAATAATACTCCATTGTACAAAAATACCATATTTTTTATCCATTCCTCAGATGATGGGCACTTGGGTTGTTTCTAGGATAATTGTGAAAGATTGTTATGTTGGGCACATCAACCTACATTGGATGTTGTTTTCTTTGAGAAACTGAAATACTTCAAGCTCTTCTTGACTTGAGGGTTTGCTTTTGATATTTATGTAATTCTAAATTGCTTTCCTTTATAGGTGTTATATTTATTTTATTTTATAGCTTCTATATTTGTGTACTTGTACTAAGTTTCTGTAATGCTGTTTATTATGTATCTGGATGTCTATTTATTTTCTTTCTTGCTAATGAGAGTTCTATATACATCACTTAACTGTATGTAAAATTCTTTTCATATGCCTGGGAAATGTTTTGCTGTTGCTGCTGTAAATAAGTTGTTCTTAATGTACGTTGTACTGAGTCTTTCTTTTTAATTGACACCTATTGTTATATTTTACTTTGCATTTTCTTGCTACTGGTGAATTGTTATTTTTGATCTTTTGTTATTCCAGGTAGTATGGTTTGTGTCTAGTTGCCCCCCCGCCCCCAAGTCTCATGCAGTGATGAGGCGGGGATTTCTAGAATTTGAGACTAACTCATGATTCACTGGGATTATGGGTCTTAGTATTGCTAGGATTCTGGGTGTGGCCAGAGGCAGATATCCTGAGGCAGAGAGCCTGAATGTATTATAAGAGAGGCAGAAACAGACTCTGTCTGTTGCTCTGTGTTGCCCTAGTTGATTGGTTGCCAGTGTTGCAATTGCTCCACTGCCATGAACTGCTGCTCTCTGCCATGTGCCTCAGTGCCTTGGATCCAGCTGAGCATGGACTGAAACCTCAGCAACCGTGAGCTAAATAAACCTTTCTGTTCTTTACTTTGGGTGTCAGGTATTTGTCCCAGAAATGAGAGAAGAGTAACTGACACACAGGAGATCATTCCTTTCATGCTCACTAATCACAATCCTGTCTTCAATGTCTGCAGTTTGTGTTCAAGCTTTGTTCAAGCAGTTTTACTGCTTTTAACGGAATTTATATTTTTTCTAGAAAATGTTTGAATTTGTTTCATGCATTTCATTTCTTTAACTACATTGATCATTTACTATTTCCTCCACCTGTAATCATCTATTTTTAATCTATCTCTGCTCTAGGTTTAATGAGCAATTCCTTGATAAGTGCTTTTATTTTCAAAGAGAGATTATTTCTTATCTAATTTCCTCTATAGCTTTATGAATTCATTTCTTTACTTTAGAAGTTGTTTTTAAGAACTCTAGATCTATGTAATACAAATATTTTTGTCTCATGTAAATTGGATATAATTCTAAATTATGGAATTTCATCATTAGTGAATTCATATGATTTCAAATTGCCTGATAGGAGGTACATTGATCAATTTATTTTGGAAAAGTATTAGGAGGTCAATTTGTAAAAACAGTTTTGTAGTGGCATAGTTTATTTAGTAGAGTCATTGGAAATATTTTTTAAAACCTTCCCCCTGGGTCACAGGCATTTATTCAAAATAACATACTAGAAAATAAAAATGAGAAGGTGGATACAGGGTTTAATATGAAATTAATTTTCTCTATTGGGGCCAGATGCATAAAAACATGAATTGTGCTTAGAGAATTGATGTTAAACAATTTAATTCATATGTTGTGATAAATGTTAGTAAACATTTCATAGTTTCGGAATTTTATTTTCCTTTAGTATTAGGAATTGAACTCAGGAACTTACACTTGCCAAGGAGGCTTTGTGTCACTGAGGTATATCTCGCTAGGCTATATCTTGCCTTTCCTTGGTATTACTTTCCACGTGGTAAATTCAGTTGAAGAATGATTTCCATAAAATTTGAAAACAGATTTATACCATTATTGGATAGTTGAAATAGAATATTTACTCAATTTTTCTCTCTCTCTCTTTCTCTGATTTGTCTATTTATAGTCTTTTTGAAAGATAGTCTTTTTGAAAGAGTGATTTACTTTGAAATTCAGAATTCAGGAGTTTTATCATGTCACTAATTCCAAAGTTAAAGTAGTTAAATAAGTCTGGGCATGGTGGTGTATGACTGTTGTTCCAGCACTCGAGGAGATGAGGCAGGAGGATCAATGTGAAATTAAAGCCAGCCTGAATTCTGAATTTAGAGGAACCTTTCAAATGATGGGTTGCAAAGATAGGCAGTAATCATAACTTCCTAACTGAAATAAAAATATAGTCATTTTCCCCCGTAGTGTAAATGTCTTTGTCCAGTTATATCAGAAGCAACCTCTTCCAGAGTCATCGTTCTTATCCTATACTTTACTTGGGGCTGAAAAGTATCATGCCCAACAGATAACATTTTCTCAACAACATAAGCATCCAACTATTTCTTATTTGTATATTTTAAGTGTCTCTTTAATAAAGTTAATATCTTAATCTCCAATTTCCTTGGCTACTCTACTTGACTCAAAAGTTAACCAGTGAATAAAGACAATATTGCATAATATCTTACAATTAAAATAATGACAAATTAATGACCAATGCTCCTCCTCAATTTTGTTTCACCACCCAATGGAAGCAAAAATTAACAAGTCATTTCAGAGAGAATCATTTGTCTCAGAAATTCTATTTCTGATAGATTGAATTTCCCACAAGAAACAGATGTATATAAAAATAATTATCACAGGGATTAATATATATCTTTGTAGCAGTTAAAATTTATGAGCGTTATGAAATAATATTTTCCATAATAGTGTATATTTTGCACTCAGAAGAGATATAAAGTAATTTTGTTACCTTTTGCTAACACTTTATTGACTATAGTCAGAATTTTGTTAGCTCTATTATATAAACAGAATTTTTTTTCATTAGTCAGTCATTATTTTGTGTTTGAAATCTGTTTAATAAAATTGTCGCATTTGGGGCCCGGCAGGATGGCTCAGCGGTCTAAAGCGCCTGCTTAGGAAAGCTTAGGCGGCTTCAGAGACTGCGGTTCGATCCCCGGCACCACATGCTGTGCCAGCCCTGCCCTCAGGGCAGGCTGAGCTGGCCATAAAAGTAATAAATAAGCAAACAAAAGCTCTGAAACAATAAAAAAAAATTGTCGCATTTTATTTTCTCTAAGGACAATTCTCCCACTGCTGCCTCTGTTAGAAATTCTGCCATAATTCTGTGAATATCGTTCATTAGTGAAGTTTGAACTTTTGCCACAGAGGACTCTTTTTTGTCCTCTACATATCCACAAGAGACTGAAATAATAATACAGCCATATTTTTCTCCACAGTTTAAAAGTCTCTCTTTGCCCAGATATATCAGAAGTCACCTCTTCCAAAATCATTTCAAATTCATTTTTCCATCATTTTATTTTGTAAAGATGTAAGATATTGTTTCCTATAGGTTTAAAGTGAAGCATGATCTTTAATATGTGTCCACCAACAACTCAGAGAGCTTCAAAAGAATTGTGTCTGTTTTTTTACTTTTCATGAGAGGCCACTTTATGAGTGTATCTGACACCACTTGTTGTGTCAGTTTCATTTTTGAGAGTACCTGTCTTGTACTATCAATCATCACCATGATTGCCTTCCATAAAAGTAAGTATAGTCATAGTTTAGTAACTCTAGCTTCTGTCTTCATCCAACTTTCTATTTTCTTGATACCTAGAGTTGTTAACTTATCCGTTTATTACTATAGGATGGCAATAAACTAATGTGGACATTGGTATAAAAGGACATAGCAATTTATATTATTTAGTTCCACAAAAATTACACATGAAGAATTGGACTGATTGGAAATAATCTAATGTACATCCTGAGGGAAGACACGAATCAGTTGTCATTCACTCCTGTTAACCTTAGGATTTTTATTAGCATCAGTCACACTGGAAATTTTCAAGAAATGTGTTTTGGGACTGAGTATATAGGTCAGTCTCACAGTTCCTCCCTGGGAAGTGCAAGACCCTTAATTAAATTCCCAATAAAAAATAGACTCACGCAAACTCACAGTATTAGATACTCATAGGTACAAACTTAAATGGCTTCCACTATAATCTGACTTTCACCAGTTTATACTGTATAAAGTTTTACACAGGTGTAAAATTTAATACTCTTTCATTAAAGTGTTAAATTATTTGCAATGTTTTTATTATTGACTACCAAGTCCATAATAAATACAAATTTTCCTTAAATACAATTAGCTAAGTTTATACCTAAATTAAATTGGTTCATCAGAACATCTATTTAATTCAAAAATTGTAAAAAATATGAGCTCAGAAGGAAGACGGTTTTGCAATGTGGGACACTGCGGCTAAGTTATAATGACACAGGTAAATGCAGAGAACTGCAGGTTCTCCTGATTTGATTTGGGTGAGTTAATTCTTATGTGCTCTTATCTAAGAAGGTAGCTGGTTACTAGCTAGTGGTACCTGCCCCTGAGACTGAGTTAGCACTCTTTTCGTATGAAGATGTTTGTATATCACAGGCACTTTCCTATGTGTAGTAATCTAGCGCTGTCACTTGTTACTGTCATATACTCAACACGCTTCTATTAACCAACCTCCCCAAAACACACCTGTGGGTTTCTTGTGGATATAGTTTCCAAGAAATAAGTATGTATCAATCTATATTTTTCATGGGGAAATTATTTTATACCTTGAAATATATTTATACCTACATGGTTGATAGAACTGATGATGATAGTATGTGCTGTGTTGACTTTCATCATCACCCTGTTATGTGTAGTACTTTCCTACATTTATATCATGAGAACTATTCTAAGATTTCCCTCAGCCCAGCAAAGGAGAAAGGCCTTTTCCACCTGTTCTTCCCACATGATTGTTGTATCCATTACTTATGGAAGTTGCATCTTCATTTATGTCAAACCTTCAGCCAAAGATGAGGTGACTATTAATAAAGGAGTTTCACTCCTTATTACTTCTATTTCACCAATGTTGAATCCCTTTATTTATACACTAAGAAACAAACAAGTGAAGCAAGCTTTTTATGATTCAATTAAAAAAGTTTCACTCCTTTCAAAATTGTAATAAAATGAACAATGCAATCAGAAGTAAAGATGATAGAGCACAAAGCCTGAAGACATTAGTGCCATATGTATATTTAATTTGTTCTCCATTCAAATTAATGTACATTTTATTTAAGCTTGATAACTATGAACCTGACCATTGTATTATTTGTTTCCATAAAAAATACTCATTGAGGATATATATATATATATATATATATATATTAGAATGTATGTGGAAGTGCTTTGTAGCATTTCTAGAGCTTGCTTATCAAAAACACTTCATGTAACTTATACATTTTCTCCACCTACCAGCAAAATGCTGTAAGCTTCACACTGAAGAATCAGCTTGTAAAAGCTTCCTTCATAACAAACTGTAGGAAGACTTCACTTATCATTAAACTAGATTATGTGTAAACCTTTTGCTTACACAAGAAATAAATTTAATCTCTGAATTGTTTTCATGAGATATCTTACTGTGGTCAGCTTTAGAACAAAAATCTATGATATGTGACTCTTAAGTAGCAAGGAACTAATAAAGAATAGTAAGCATGAAAATATATTCAGTAGAATGGGAATACATATGTTGAGATAGTTGAATGAGTTAAAAAGCATATGAAGGGTATAGAGAGGTAATAGTTCAGGAAGGTTCATTGGGTAAGATGGTAGAGCGTGTTGGGTATCATTTTCTAGTTTCCAGAAATGTGTTATGGAATATACATAATCTTTAGTTAAAAATCAGCGGGTTGTTAGAGTTATAGAAAAAAAAATCAACTGCTTCTAATTCCTACCCAATGATAATAAAATTAAATATCACTTATACCTTCTACATTAAAGGGATTAAAACCTTTGCAAAGGTCATATTGTAGGTATTTTCTTTTTAATAATGACAGGTTCATTTGTATTTCAGACCAGTACAAATTATTCATCTAAATTAAGTCATAAGAATGAAGGTAGTGAAAAATGACCAAAACTGATCATTATGCCTAGGAAATAAATTTGCATTCAAATTCCAATACATAAAGCTGATTGGAGATGAATAAATCTAAAACTTCCTAAGATGTTGTTGGATTTTAAAGGTTTTTCAGGACCTTTTCTATCTTTTCAGTTGTACGTTAGTTCCAAGGATAACCTCTGCAACCATGGATTCTATGCAGAAGAGGCTGTCAGTATAAATCACAAAAATGTATTTGTCATTATACAGGGGCTGATCAAAATATATGGTGAGCAGTTGTGAGAAATTAAGCAGAAGGGTGTCAACTGCAGCAGTGGAACACAAACAAATACTTTCCTGATACCATAATCAGAAAAGAATAAATATAGAAGAAAACAAAAACAGACCAATATCTTTAATAAACATAGAATTATGAACAAAGGTAGCAAATCTTTAAGAATAATATATACACCTTGACCAAGGAAGATACCTTTCATTGATGTAGAGATGTATAACATACACAAATCAATAAAAGTAACATACCATATTAACAGAACCAAGGACAAAAACCATATAATAATCTTAGTAGAGCCCTCCCCTCCAAATTTGGCTAAATCCAATACCCATTCATGATAAAAAAAAATCTAGAAAGCATTAGAATAAAGAGCATTTATCTCAACCTAATAAAAGATCTTTTGACAAAACAACGTCTAGGCCTGGTGAGATAGATCAATGATCTAAAGTGCCTGCTTAGCCAAACTTAGGCAAACATACAGGGACTGTGGTTTGATCCCTGGCACCACATGCCAGGGTGGGCTGGGCTCCCCTTCCCCCTAGAAAGCCCCTGACATCATACTTATTGGGCAAAAAAGAGAAAGCTTTCACTCTAAAAACAAAAACAAGACAAGCATGCCTATTATCATTACACCTGTTCAACATAGCTCTCAAAACATTAGCCAGAGCTATTGGACAAGAATCAAGAAACAAAATGTATATGAACAGGAAAGGAAGAAATTAGCTTATTATTACCAGTGGTGATATCATACTCTAAATAGACTACCTCAAGAATTTCAGTGAAAGACTCCTAAAATTAATAAGCAAATGTAATGTTTTAGTAAGATAAAAAACTCAACACTCAGGATTCAGTAGTGTTCTTGCACACCGATTACCTGGAAATGATTCTTTAAAAAAAATCATCATTTTAAAAAACAGGTTGATAAAACCTCCACAGACTAAAATGTTGAAATATGAAATTAAAAAAAAATCATTGAATGAATAAATATCTGAACTATTACTAGTTTAGAAGCTCCAAAAATCAATGACAGATGTCCAAGAACAGATTCAGAAAACTCAAAGAATACAATAAGGAGCAAAAATGAGGAAACAAACAGAATCATACGATAGAGACTATAATATTCCAGTGGTATAAAGCCAAGAGAATGACAAAATATTGAAGAGAGAACAAAACACTTTTTGGCATACACAGGAGTTTCCTGATATCTTTTTGGAAGTATGAAAACAAAAATAGTATATATTTCACTTAAAATTTAAAGAAGAAGAAATACTAACCAGGTTCTTATAGTCAGCAAAATTATTTGCTGGAGAGGGGAAAATACACATCGTATTAATCAGCTTTTTATTAGTGATACAAAGTACCTGACCCCCACAACTTAAAGGGGTGAAGGCTTATTTTGGCTCATGATTTAGAGATTTAGTCCATGGTCACCTGGCTCCAGGCAGAAATTTCAAGGTATAAGAACTTGACTGAAGAAAATTGTTCAATTTATTGCAGTCAGAAAACAGAGAGAACAGGATGAGAGCTCAAGAAGAAGTCTAGGACCAAGTATAATCTCTCAGTAGATAAACTCATAACCCATTTTCTCTGTTGATGCCCTCCATTTTAATAGCACATTCAGATATGAAGTAATCAATAGGTTGAATTACCAAAGAGATTGGGCCTGTAAAATCTGAACATCTCTCTGTGGTTCTTAGAGTCAGTGAAGTTGGCAATCAAGACAGATTTTCACAAGTAATGGTTCAAAGGAACAAACTGAATGACTCTCCAGTTTAAAGGACACTAATTTTTTTATCCACTCTGGACACCCTCCTTATCCTCTCTCAGACAGGAGCTTCCTTTCACCTAATAAATATATTCTGTTCATAACCTCCATTTGTTCCTAAAAAAACATTCTTCAGATTTAGAAAACACACACTTGTCCCAGGTCCATTTCAGGTTGGGAGATCAATTTTCCCCTATATCATTTGGAGGTTCCCTACATCATTTTGGAGGTCATCCACTTGGGATTAGTTTTTTTTTTTTCTAGTATCATTTGGAGTTTCCCACCAAGATCATTGGAAAGAGATATGAGTTTGCTTTTCTTTCATAGATTCTGGATTGAGACTCATTTAGGTAAAAAAAAAAAATATGCTTCAAACGTTGATATGTCTTTGCTCATTGTTCATAATTGTTCATGCTCTGCCTCATGCATTTTTGTCTTATAGTTTCATTAAAATTGCATACAGTTGCTTATGCTTTGTCTCTTATATGGTCTTGTTAAAATGTTGGTCAAAATGTGGTTGAAAAATCTAAGTTAAAACATGGATATATTATAAGGTTATGATATTTCTTTAACGGGACATTTTATAACTGTTTTGTACTTGTGTATGTTGTATTTTAACTAGATACTAAATGTACTGGCATTCCTTGCTTGATTTTAAACAATAGCACTAGAGAGAGTAACATTATTAAGCCTTCTAGTGGATTTTATGTAAACATCTGTAAAATGGGAATTTTAAATTTAGCTCAAACTTAGGAACTGTACATGCCTATATATGAAACACGGGACTCCTTTTGCCCACTAAATGGCATTAGGTAGGCAACCATTCTTAAAGACTTGGAGGACAGGTTTCACTGAGATAGACTGCTTCTGATCCCCCTCTACATGCTAGAGTAAATATCATGCTTGCTCTATTTCAGTTTCCTTCAACTCCTAACTTTCCTACCTCTTTGTATTTCCCTTTTTAGAGCCATGTAAACCTAGAATGATATAAACTGTTCCAACTAAATGAAGCCCTTAGAAAATGAGCATTTGTTAATGTTGAAGACAGTGAAGTCATTTTAGAAAAAGGACACATAACCCATCTCTGGGTCAGATGAGACAAAGAGGACTATGCCCATCCAGCAGGACACATATAAAAGCCATGTCCTGGTTAGTGTTCTGGGGAGGTCTTCTTTGGAAAGATAAACCTGTGACACAGTGAGGAGAACCAACTTCTGAGTGACACCAGAAGGAGCCATCTCCAAAAGCAGCACACTTGTGGGATCAAAACACATTTAGTCTGAGGAAAGATCTCAACCTTTTCTCTGAGGTCTATTTATTTAGGTGCATAAGAGCTAAGTTTTGAACTTTAATACTTTTACTATAAAGTGCTAGATAATCATTTTAAGGCTTTTTAACTATCCCTTATAGAACTTGGACAAAGAGTGGGTACTCTGCCATCTAGTAAATGCCCCAAGAGCAGCTGCCACTCTCTGAAGCAGAGGACAGGATTCTCTGGCTGTTCTTTGGTGAATCCCCATTGAAGCCTATGACTGATGGAATGTTGACCAGAGAGACAGCTAGAATCCCTTCTGGAGAATGCATTCTGGTTGTGTGGGTGTATTAGTTACTTTTTGCTCGTTGCTGGGACAAATACCCGACACTCAAAATGAAGGAAGGAAAGGTTTATTTAGCTCACAGTTTGTGGAGGTTTCAGTCCATATTCGGCTGGCCCAAGGCTGAGTGGAACAGAGTTGCTCTGCTGCCCTGTTTGGTTGGCTACCTCTACCGCCATTTTGTTGCTGTTTTGCCGCCATGAACTGGATGCTCTCTGCCCTGCTCCACTCAGCCTTGGGCCAGCCGAATATGGACTGAAACCTCCAC
>PVJA010056635.1:0-10734 GCA_004027025.1 Myocastor coypus
TTTTTTTTTTTTTTTTTTTTGTCTTTTTGAGACAGGGTCTTGCTATGCAGGTCAGGCTGGCCTTGAGCTCATTTTTGTAGCCCAGGCTGGTCTGGAACTCACACTGATCCTCCTGCCTCAGCCTCTCAAATGCTGGGATTACAGGTATGTACCACCACACTCAGCTAGTGTTTCTTTTTATTGGTTATTACTAGATTCTCAATCAACATGCTCTACTACTCTGCTGGAATATCAGAGAACATCCTGCAGTTTACTTACATTGAAATAATGGAAGTAAATTCACAAATACTTTACCTAGTTTCAAGTAAAAATGTCAAGTTGACATCCTGAGTTTATTACTTCTAGACAAAAGACTGGTAAAATTATATGACAAGTATATATAAGACTTAAAAATAAAAGAAAAAGGAGATTAATTAAGAAGAAAAAAATAACAGTGTTTCAAAGTAATTTTGGAAAGTGGAAAACAGATGGAGAAACAGAAATTTAAAATACTCATACTGCTGAAATGAGAAAATGCAGCCTTTGGAATGTCATCTAAAAAATGAAGAACATGTAATTTTCAATTTGAGGGACAAAGGGTTTCTAAAATAATAGTAACTTAAAATACACCCAATGCTGTACTCAATGATATTTAGTGTTAAAAAGTATGTATTCATCTATAATTTACATAAAAATGTGGACTAACAGAGTAAAATGTTAGCATGTTTTCAATGAAGAAATTTTAAGATATTTTGGTAATTGTAAAAATGGTAAATTCAAATTTTTACAATTTTTTTTTAATTTTAAAAAATATTTATTTATTTATTTGGTATAGTGTCACACTATGCAGCTTGGACTCATAGTAATTCTCCTGTTTCATCTGTCCCAGTGCTGGGATTATAGGCGGATGCAGCTGGCATGGTTTGCCTCAGATGCTGTGATACCAAGCATGTGGTACCAAGGTTCCAATCAGGTTCTGATGCTTCCCAGGCAGATACTTAGACTGCTAAGCTAATTCCCCAGCACTAAAATATGTATAAAATATTATATTCTATATTTGATTGCTTTTTCTGATATATAGTTATCTTAACATGATGAAGTGAGACTGGGCGTGGTGGCGTGTGCCTGTAATCCCAGCTCTGGGGAGGCTGTAAACAGGTGAATCACTACGAGTCTGAGCGAGTTATGAGACCCTGAAGACCCTGTAAACACTTCCCTAAAATACAAAAAAACACACACATACACACACACACAAAAATTAACATGATGGAGTAGCCCATTTATACTAAACATTGCAATTTCTGGATTTTAACATGAAATTTATAGAAATTACCTAAAAATGTTGAAGGAACAAAAATTTGAAGATAAAAGCTTTCATTATGTCCCAGTGTTTTATGTCATTCCAAAAATGAAATCCTAAGCATAAAATGATTGATTTGCTCATTTTTATTTATCAGTACACAGTTGCTAAAATTAAGGTGTACTTTATTTATTATTATTTTTTTTCTTGTTGCAGAACTTTTGTTTGTTTATTTATTTATTTTTATGGCCAGCTCAGCCTGCCCTGAGGGCAGGGCTGGCGCAGCATATGGTGCTGGGGATTGAACCACGGTCCCTGCAGCTGCCTAAGCTTTCCTAAGCAGGCGCTTTAGACCGCTGAGCCATCTTGCCAGGCCCCAAGGTGTACTTTAAAAAACAATAAGGTTAGTTGTCCATTGTAATTTTTGGTGCTAGTTTCCTCCTAATAATTATTTAAAAGGCCCGCTCAGGTCCCCTTCTGTCCATCTTCCCAGACAGAAGCTTTCTTTCTCAATAAATCTATTCTCATAAAATAATAATAATAATAATAATAATAATAATAATAGTAATTATTATTATTATTATTATTATTATTATTATTATCATTTAAAAGAGAAAATCCACCTCGCTGATAGAATTGTAGAATGGTTTTAAGTACAGTAGTGATGACACCAGTGGGTATGTATTATGGCCTAAAGAAATTCACATTTTCTTCAGCATTTAAACGGAAACTTCAAATTAAACAAAAATAAAGGAATTTTCTTAAAATTTTCACATATTTAAATATTTGTGAGCTTGATAGAAAAGTAGAAATTGTTTTCTTCTCATACAGTGTATCTGTAAAAAAGCATTTAAAATGTTCATTTATTTTATAACGTGGCATGTGGAATTAAATTTAGAAAAGTTAAGATAATTTACATTTTAGCAATATTTTGTTTGCTTTAGCCTATGCGTTTCATGTGTCCTTTATAAAATCTAGGAATTTGTGTGTTCTGCTTATGAACAACACGGACAAACTGCTAACATTAAGATTAACCAAAAAAAAAAAAAAAAAAAGATTAATGAAACTTCAGATACACCTTATAGCATTATACACCTGAGATCTGCTCAGCTGATGAATTGATGGAATTAATGATTTCATAATACATGATTTTTTAAAACAAACTATTCTGAAGTATCTGATCTTATATTGTTAAATAAATGTTTACACATAAAAACACATAAAATGAGGAAACATACTAAAAAAACTAATTATTTTCTCTATTACCCAGGTTAAGATTCTTTTATATAAGATGACTTTATGTATACAAAGTTTAACCAAGGCAAAAAAATATGTTTACAAGTTTTTTGTTTGTTTGTTTTTCCCTAGGAAAAATACTGCTAATATTCCTAGCAGTGCTGGTACTGAAATCAACATCGAATAGTTATTTGTATCAAGCTAACATTTTTATACTTAGGAAATCTTTTACAGAATCTCATACTTACAAATATGAGTTGTAGAAGAATCCACCATGGTGAATTTTATCTCCTTTTTGTTGTAGTCCTTTTGGAATCAGGCTCTGAAATTTTATGAGACACCGATTGTTTTGTTTCTTTGAAGACTGTACTATCTCCACAATTACATCCTATGGCACTCTGGACTCCCTGTGAGCATTCTGTTTTTTACAGACACATATCTATGCAAAGAGTGGTTTTGTTGAATATGGAAAGCAGTGCTATGGGACTGCAGTGCACTGCTGATAAAGAGAGTTCATCTCTCAGAACATCTGAAGTAATCAGGTAATTGGAGGCAAGAGCATCATAAAATTCTCTATGTGATTGCCAAAAAGCTTTTCCAAAATAAGTTACATCTCAAGTTAAGAGAAAATGGATACAATGTGATAAAATCCTTAAAAAAAAAAAAAAAAGACAAGACAAGAGAACCGAGTACAAATAAGCAGGTTACTAAGGCAGATAGTTGCTAGCACATTATTGAGAACTATTAAAATCAGCATGTTTAGTCAAATTACTAAGTTTTGGTATTGAAGATTCTAAAAACATCTCTTTTGTGGTTAAAGATTCCTTCATTAGGGCTGCTATGACAGTGCTTAGACTCTTTGATTTTTAGTTTGTTAATAGGCCTGTTAAAGTCGGTACTGGACTAGTGCTTGTGAAGACCTCTAATAATGCAGACTATGGTGAGATTATTAATGCCATTGTCTTGTGCTGAATCCAACTGTGTGTGTGTGTGTGTGTGTGTGTGTGTGTGTGTGTGTGTGTGTGTAAAAATGATGGGAATGGAGAAATGCTAGAAATCTCAGACTTTTATGGAAGTAGCTGAACCTAGTGTGTGATTGACTCATGGTTTATTGCTAGGATCAAGGGTGGGTGATTACAGCAACAATTCACTGTTCGAACTGGCATCACCCAATCCCAGGAGTCTGGATTAAAACAGCCAGAAAGAGGTTTGTTTTCCCCTTTCCCTGCTTGCTTTTGCTGTCACTGCCACCATGAATGGTTGCCCTTGTGCCATGAATCTTCCTCCCTACATTGGAGCCAGCTGATTTCTGAAACCTCTAAAAAATAGGGGCTAACCAAACTCTTCTCCCTTTAGCTTGGATGCTGGGCACTTGGTCTCAGCAACAACAACAACAACAACAAGAAGTAACAAAGACAACTGTCAATCATTTTAAGCTTCATTTAGTAGTTTCTTTAGATCTATTTTCTTGAACCACCCATAGGATTAATGCAGTAATTCAGGATTTGGATCCCAGTCTAGACCTTAAAAGGAACAGTGGTCCTACAGTGGTTACAATGAGTGAGCTACACTAAGTACTCAAAGCAAGTACTCGAGTAAACTGCTTTGCCTGGAAAGGGGAGCAAGTTATGAGGCAATGGACACTGACAAGGTCTAGGCCGGGCAAGTGCTCGGACACAGTTTGCACATCAGCATGGGATAGGTACCAAACTTGACTTTCACAAAGTCAAGGCACAAAGGTATTTTGGCTTCTATTTTCTCTTTGCAACTAGATTTCAAGAGGTCAGGTAGCATCTTATCTTTTTTCCCTGATATATTTGAGGCAGCATTAACACAGGAAAGTGATACTCTATTCTTGGAAAGAGAGATGGCCCACAGTTATTTAATTTTGATTGGTTATGCCTATTTGATTTTTTGAGTACATTCCACCATTTAATCTATGGAATCATCTGAGAACTAGGTTGACCATGCATCCCATTTAAAAAGATTTGCATTGGCTCTCTCAGAAAGCCAAAGCCGGACCATCCCAGGTCTGGTTTCTTATTTGCTTGCCTTGAACCACACAGATAAGGTAAATTTTAAATTGGAAACTCAGGAGAGCATAGACATGGCATGGTATTATGCTGAAATAAACATGGTGGTTTGTCATTAGTCTTTGCAGGTGGTCAGTTTTTCCTGTCTTGTCTTTCACTGGAGATATAGTGGTTTAAGGATCCCTGCAGTAGAACTTGGTTTCTGGCATATGAATGATCCTTATAATTTAAGATCTCTGAAATGAGAAAATGCAGAACTCCACTATAGTTTCAATGCTATGTAAAAGTTTATTCTTGTTTAGGATTCTGTTTTATTTCCTTGGGAGTTTCCCTTATAAGCTTTACTATTCTTTTTTTTTTTTTTTTTTTGTCCTTTAGTGTTTCTAGATTTCTTCCAAAGAAATAAATATGTGTCTGCCTGACTATACTCCTTATTTTACTTTATATGAAATGTTATATATTTTCAGATAAAGCCAAACATAATAAAATATTGAGGAAATTAGAACTTCAATATTTCTTTGTTCTCACAGATGGAAATCATAGTTATTTATTTTGTTTTAAGTAAGAAATCTCTTAAATATACAGTGTCTATTTATGTGTAAATGCAGAGCTGATGTTTGTCTGGTTTTACATCACTTAATGCACCATCCCTATTCTTAGTCTGAAACTGTCATTTTGCTATTTGGAAAGTAAAAGAAGAGAAGATGTGCCACATTTTCCATTTTTTTTATTATTGCAAAGTTTAAAATTACTTTTCTGAAAATCACTCCTTTAAAACTTGTGGCCTTGATCTTGAAACAAGTTTGTCCCCAGGGCAATAGTGAATGGTGATAGATACCCATGTCCAATTCATTTCTGGAAGCCTGTGTGAATCTAAAAAGTCCGAGATGGCTTGATAGTGACTCAGGATGGAGATTTTGTGAGTGTAGAGCTCAGGATTCTCTGGCATTCTTTCTCTATCCTCTCACTTTTCTCATACATGCTTCAACTGCATATGTAGACAGTCTTGATACTGTTATAGCAGATATTCAATAAATACTTAATGAATGAGTCAGTGTATTTCATTTCTGATTAAGATTTATGCAAACTAAAATCTATACATATGTATAATATATATACAATATACAATATACATATATATATATGTACATATATATATTTGTGTGTGTGTGTGTGTGTGTGTGTGTGTGTGTGTGTGTGTAACTGGGGATCAAATTTAGGACACTTGTGCTCCTGGCCCCAGAGCTATCTCCCTGGCCCCTTAATATTCTTCTTAGATAGTTTTTTTTTCTTCTTAGATAGTTTTCAATTACAGAAAAAGATAGAGTGGAATTTAGGAGGAAGCATTATACTGCATATTTTCTGCTATCTTATAATTTCCCAAGAGAGTCCTATCTCTCTGCTAATCAAGTCATAAGCTGTTATTTTCCACTCATTCATAGATTATATAGGTTATATATAATGTACCCAGAAATAGAAAGCTTTGTAAGTATAATTTACACAAATATCTATTTTCATAAAACATGAATCTGAACAATGGAGTTCTTGTTAGCTGTCAAATGGGAAACTAGAAAAAAAGACTGAGCAAACATTTGTCTTTGGCATATGAAAATAACATAATGAAGCTGTATCTTAAAACCTCTGGGAGAATATGATATTCAAATAAGATTGTGTAAACAACTTTAACATCTAGGAAAGACAAAGAATTAAAAATTTGCAATCTTGGAAACTTTAGAAATGCATTTTTTTTTTTTTTTGTCTTTTTGAGACAGGGTCTCACTATGCAGTTGAGGCTGGCCTTGAGCTTACTTTTGTAGCCCAGGCTGGTCTCGAACTCGCACTGATCCTCCTACCTCAGCCTCCCGAGTTCTGGGATTACAGGCATGCACCTCCACGCCTGGCTAGAAATGCATTTTGATACATAATACTTTCTTTTGTTAAAAATATGTTTTCTCCTTGTTTGAATATTTGGAGGGTTGCTTTAATAGCTTTGAAACTAGTATATCAAGTAAAAAATTTAGATGTAGAAAGTGCATCCTTAAAACATTTTTATATGAAAGTAATTTTGCCCAAAGGAAATTATATCCAAAAGAAAATGCAGAATGATTGCCCTTAAAAGAGGTATGGTCCTGAAAACATGGGACTGCACAAGACATTCAAAATGTGCATCATGAGCCAGTAGAGCTTATCTGCTCTGTATAGATGAAGCTGAGAAAAGGGGAAAAAAGAACAGAACAAGAGAAACTGAAATCAAAAGGGTGACTGTTGTTTGAAAAGATATTAAGGACATTTGCCACAAAGACACTTTCCCCCAGTACATGTTAAAATACTGAACAACATCTACATGAAACTTGTTTAACTTTATTGAAATATCTAAAATATAATAATTTAGAAAAAATGTCTCATTTCCTACCTACAAAATCAGTGGGGAATTTTCCCATGTTATTACTTCTCCAAATAAGTGGGTAGAAGTAAGTAGAAATGTGAAATTTATAATTATCGGTAGTTTGCTTTCCTTATACTTTATGGATATGGATAGGCTGCAAAGACAACTTTTAAAATAAAACAGATTTTTTTAAAGAGTATTTAAATATTGGTTGCCTAGATGAGAAGCAGAGCTTGAATCAGGAACTACTTTCCCCAATCTGTCTTAAAGCAGAAGTCCTATCATAGCTATTTAGAATTTTTAAAATATCAAATAATGTAATTCAAGATTTTAATTTATTTGAGAATAGGAAACTGATTTTGTGTTGCCCAAAATTACATGGTAGTCATACAGAGCTAAGGGTATACTCAAAACTCTTGACCTAAATTCTGTATACTTATAGTATAAAGTCTCCTCTTTTTTTTTTTATTTTAAAGAACAAAAACAAAAAAGCAAAAAAACAAATAGCAAAGCAAAGAGAGAAAACAGTAACATACAGCAACACATGTGATACAGAATTTAAAAACAAGAATAAAATATTAACAGCAGTTGTTATATTATGCATTTTTATCATCAGATCTCTTGCTCAGATTAACAGATATAGTTATACAAGATTGGTCATATGAATAAGTATTTTTTTTTTAAGTTTGTAACTTTTATTTTTATTTATTTGTTTTTTTCTTTTTATGGTTGGCTCAGCCTGCCCTGGGGGTGGCGCAGGCGCAGCATGTGGTGCCGGGGATTGAACCGTGGTCCCTGTGGTTATCTAAGCTTTCCTAAGCAGGTGCTTTAGATCACTGAACCATCTTGCTGGCCCCCATATGATTAAATATTGAAAGTCTCATTTCTTTTCTGTTTTACTTGTTGAAAAATCAACTATGAAAAATCATGTATGTCTTACTTTCTCGATATGTGTTTTAGTAGTTAGTTTTCTTTTCAGGAAGACATGGATACAGACTCCCAGGTTGCATAAATTCAGCTTCATTTTGTTGTATCATAATCACTGTAATTAAATTCATTTTGAGACTATTTCTCTGCTTGATGTTATCCACATTGTTATCCACATAATTTCTTTTGATGTGAGTGAATGTTATACTTTTAATTCTAATTTATCTGATTCAAGTGGTGGAATTCATATGCCATTTTTGAAAGAACACAATATAAGCCCCTTACTATGAAAAAATAGTCAAATACCTAACAGAAAAAATATTGACTAAAGGATAATTACTGTCCCTGAAAAAAATGATGTATTTAACAAACGAATCATTGCAAGAAAATTCCTCTAAAGTTCAAATTTATAACAAAGCAAAGCACATTTGAATTTGATATTTGATGACAAGTAAAAGCTATCTAGACTTTTCTAGAGTTCTCTAGCAGTCCAAAAACACCTCTTATATCTGATAAGGCAAGCAACAATATACTGTATTTTTTATTTTTACTTTCTGCTGAGGGTCAGGGTTACTTAGTAAGATGAATGACGCTATCTGTAGATTGGCAACAGATTTTATTTCAGTGCAATGCCTAGAAATATCCTGTAGACTAAAAAAAAAAAATGTCCCCCATAAGGGGTCAAATAAAGGGGTACTATTATGAAACAGTAGTAATTAAGGAATATTCGATTTAGGTCTGTTTTAAGTCAAGCATTGTTGCAAAGAGGCCACATGGCTTTATTTTTAGGCTGCAGTTTATTGATTCAGGGCGCAGCCTCTGCTAATGCTGAGATTCATTAAGCCTACAGATGTGTCATTCGTTGTAGACAGTGAGAAATTAAGGGTTTTGGCTGTCATCCTGAAGAAAGGAGACCATTACTCTGCTGAAGAATCTTTGTCTGTGGTGCAATCCTATTTCTAGGTGGACCACATGCAGTTATTTGACAGCTATAGTGCAGAGATCCACACTGGCCACACATACACACACACACACACACACACACACACACACACACACACACACACACACACAGGATTTCCCTGGCCAATTAGTAATGGATTTACCAAGGTTTTGGAAGCCATTCTTGAATGAAAAAGCAAGGAGTATGTAGGCTTCTCAGATAACACAAGGCACTGTGAGCCTTATGAATTAACTGACTGGCAGCCTGGTCTTTGAAAGGTTGAGAGAAAAAACTATCTCATGCCAACATAAACCTAAGGAGGCAAAGGGTTGGTGAAAATGTCTACAAGTTGCTTTCTGAGAGAGGACTTTGCGGTTGATGAAGACCCAGAGCATATGTGCATTACATCTGTAGGGGTGTCTAGAATTGGGAACAGACACTGATCTGGCTGTGTATGAATGGGACATGTCTTACAGATGTACAGGACCCTGAGGTTTTAGGGCTCTGTTGTTACTGTCTTAAAATTCTCCATTATTTGTGAACAAAGAGTTATCCATTTTCATTTTGTATTGGGTTTTATAAACCATTTAGCTTGTATTTCTGGCAGGCAAATAAGATGTCAGGAGATAGATACCAGAAGGCAAATTTTGCCTTCACTTCAAGTTGGGTTGCAGAAAATGCTATTCATTATTGTAGGGCTTAGAGGAAGAGGAAAGTTATTTAAATAATGCTGCTAACATTTTGGCTGAGGGCATTTGACTGTGAAGCTGTAGTCAGTGAAGAGACAATGGTGCCCTTGATCGTGCTGTCTCAGTGCAGTGAAGGACAGTGTTGCCCTTCACATAGGGGAAGCGATGAGGTGGTGTTGGAGGAGTAGAGCTGCATCAGGCTCTCAGAGGGAGTAAGCCCAGCAGTAGCCAGGTGGAAGATGGGTAATAAGGGTTGTTAAAGTGGCCTGAACCATTGCAAATTACCTACCTAGGGTGTTTAATGAGTAGATCAGAGCATTACAGAATTACAGAGAATTACATTGCCCTTGACACACTGGGGCTGGTAGAAAAACACTAGACTTTCAGTGTTTGAGATTATTTGTCAGGATCATTTTTATGCTCGCTGCCTTCTGTGAATAGTCTTAATGCGATGGCATGAAACAAGTGCTCTGGGTCTCTAAGAGATAGTTTCTTGATCAATTGTACTGTAAGTCTGCTTCTTTCAGCAGAAATACATTACCTTGATGTCTAGCTGCTTTGGAGGATGTGATCTGAAGAAGTTTGAGTGTTCAAGTGTTCTGACTGGCAGCTCTCCAGGGAGACATACCATGTGCAATAACCACCCTCTTTCCTGCAGAAGTACCAGTAAATTATCTAGACATTGCATCACAGTTAAGTATGGGGATGGACACAAGACATTTGGTCTCTCGGTGTTACAAGTGGGCCCTATTTAACCTAGCAGATTGAAAATAATGACATTCTGGGAGCCTTTAGGGCATTAGGAACAATTTAGATTGGCTACATCAAGTTTCAAATGGCAACATTGAAAGAGAAGGGTAGTGAGCAGCCTGGGGCTTGCAGCCACGTTTATAGAGTTGTGCTAGATGACTAAGCCAAGCAGCTTCTGAATGCAGGGTTTTCCTTTCTATCCTTGATGTCTTTTTTTTAAAATTTAATATTTTATTGTTTATATTTAACAATGGTTATATTACATATTTTCATCATCAGATCAGTTTAGATTAATACATATAGGTATATAAGATTGATCAAACAATTAAACATTAACCCTTTTAAATCAATATTACTTTTTTTTTTCTTTTCCCCTTTCTTTTTTTTGAAAGTTGACATATTGCATATTGTCCTCACAATCTTTCTACAGAATGCAGTGTGTGGGCATGACCCACCTCCCTATTGATGTTGCTTATAAAAAAAAAAAAAAA
>PVJA010056636.1:0-10728 GCA_004027025.1 Myocastor coypus
AAGAAGAAGAAGAAGAAGAAGAAGAAGAAGAAGAAGAAGAAGAAGAAGAAGAAGAAGAAGACAAAGACGAAGATGAAGGAGGAAGAGGAGGAGAAGTGATCAGCTGTGAGCACCAAGGCTGCGCCCTCTGTGGGGACACAGGGGAAACATTTTCGTTGCTTTTCACTGGCATCAATCTCCTGGGCTACACATTCATGCCGTCTTCTTCATCAAAGTTGACCAGAAAATGAGTCCATCACAGTAGAAAACCATGGAAATTTTCATCCAGCTTTTATGCAGTACGAAAGAAAAATATTTCTTTAAATGAAGAGTTTTTGTGGAAAAGGAATTTTAAATGGACAATGGACTTCCAAAAGTTATTGGAAATCTATCTGTCCTCTGTGTTAGCATGTATTTCAGATAAATAAGTTTAGTAAGATTTGAAATACACACTCTGTTCACCTTTTAAGTTAATTAAATAAATTTTGTAACAGCAAAAAAAATCTACCAACAAAGAAAAGCCCACATCCTGATAGTCACAAATGAATTATACAAAAAATTTAGAGAAGTTTTAATTTCAATTCTCTCTCTCCTCTCTTCTCTCTCTCTCTCTCTCTCTCTCTCTCTCTCTCTCTGTGTGTCTCTCTCTCTCTCTCTCTCTTTCTGTCTCTTTCTCTCTGTATTTTAGGGAACGGTATATAGTGTATTGAGGATCTCACTGCTAGATCAGACTCAGTGATCTCCCTGCCAAGAGCTAGGATTACAGGCATGCGTCATCACATCCAGGGCCAGGGCTAGCATGGCAAACCCGGGGATTGAACCCCAAGCCTGTTTACCTGCTTGCAGGTGCTTTAATCCACTGAGCTATTTGGCTGACCCCCCCCCTTCTTTAATCTCTTTTGATCATTTCTTTTTTTTGAAGTATACACTGTCAGCACAAAAATAGTTACCACTGGTTTTTTTCTGAGTTCCTGTCACCTGGAGCATTATTTTCCATCCTTTGACTTTCAGACTACGAATTTCCTTTTGAGTTAAAAGTGGTTTCTGCATCTGCATATTCTTTGATTCTGTTTCTGGATCCATGTGCCCGCCTGATTCTGCTGATTGGAGAATCAAGGCCATGTACGTTGATGCTTATGACACATATAGTGGATGACCTTTGCCATATTATTTTTCCTCCTGTGGTTTACCTACTTTTTCTCTGTTTAATTATTTGCGCTGCTTGGTGGTTATCGTTGTTCTTGAAGTTGTGGTCATTTTTACCTATTTCTAAAACATCTTTCTGTAATATGTATAGAAAAAATATCACAAAGAAATACCTAAATGGACCAATCACATGAGCAAATGGACTTACTGGATGTTTCCGGAATATTCCAGCCAATGTCATCATAGTACACATTCTTCTCAGCTGCATGGGGGACATTCTAAAATAGACCATGCATTAACCCATAGAACATACTTAAATAAATGTAAAGGAGTCAAAATTATCCAATTCACAGTACTGAGCAGAGTGTACATGAAATTAGAATTTAATGCAAAGTAAACTGCAAAAAACGCCATAACCACATGGAAATGAAAGAATAGCTTCCTGAGCCCGGCATGGTGGCTCACGCCTGTAATCCCAGCACTTGGGAGGCTGAGGCAGGAGAATCGGTGCAAGTTCGAGACCAGCCTGGGCTACAAAAATGAGCTCAAGGCCAGCCTCAACTGCATAGCGAGACCCTGTCTCAAAAAGATAAAAAAAAAAAAGAATATCTTCCTATGCAATTAATGAGTCACAGATGAAATTAAAAAAAGAAATTACACAATATTTGCAATTAAATAAAATACAGATGCCAGAAACCTGTGGCATGTAATAAAGATAGTTATTGGAGGAAAATTTATAGCTGTAAATTCTCTTGTTAGCAACACCTAATGAGCATGAATAAGCCACGTCATTCTGCACTTCAAGCTTCTAGAACAAGAAGAGCAAGAGTAGCCCACACCTCTGGCAAGGACCCCCTTCATTCTTTCTCACATGATAGCAGGCAGAATGGCAAAAAGAGTAAAAAGGAAGTCAGACCCAACCTCCCCCAACATACTTCATCCCACGCACATAAGCTTAACCTGCTGAGGGTCCTACCTCTTCGTACCGCTACTGTAGTAATTTAATGTCCGCATTAAGTTTTGGAGGAGACTAACGTTTACCTTATAGCCAGCCATGAAAGGAAACTTCCTACCAGAAGATCTTTCTTCATACCTCCTATACTTGCAAAGTTTTCATCTCCACATTGCTTTGCTTCTAAAGTGCATGTTTTTAAACAATATTTTTATTTATTTTAAGGAGAAAACAAAAATAATGATGCAAAGTTTCAAATCAAGATAATAGGGGATGAACAGTGGTTAATATGCTGTGTGTTGTCATCGTCAAAGTAGCTGCTCAGAAGAGAAGACATAGGCAGAAAAGCCAAGCAGTGTAAGCACAAGCCACTCTTTTTAATGAACAACAAGGAATTAGGTAATGTTTAGTCTTTAGAAAAAAACTGCTCTCTTTTATTTGCTATTTCTTAAAAGTTCTCTCCATATTGGAAACATAGCACAACTCAAAAGTATATAGCTTACTGGTGAGGCATTGAAAAAATATTGTATGTCACATGATTATTTATTCACAACAAGGAGGCATTTTAATGAATATAATTAATTGATTACAACAATAAAAATACAATAATTAACTACTTAAATAGCTTACTCATAACATTTGATAAGAATTCTAGATAATAGTTTATCTTGGGAAAAATCCCTACCTTCAAGTAGTAAAATAATTACAATGCAAGTTTTGTGTATTTCATATTTTTTATTTTAACTTATTAACTGTGGTTTTGAATGACTTTATGAAATACTTGAAAAAGTGATGAGCGTGTAATGTTCATCTCCAGAAGGATGACGTGCAAATGGAAACCAGCAGGATATTTCTCTTAGCTGTCTTTCTTTGGGTGGAGTTATACCTGGGATTTAAAAGCATCTCTTTAATTGAAGTTAATACTGGGTATCTGCACCATCTAAAAGAAGATCCAGTTTTATTATATTGAATAACTTTTCTATTCTTACCGCATAAGATTTCTCAACTCAAAATACGGATATGTGATGATCACACAGGATGTCAATTAAACATGTTCTCACGCACATTGTGAACTTCCAATTTTAATTATAACCTGTTTATTTTTAAGGCAGATATTTTATTGTGCTCATTTCTTTTCCATTTTTATGGGTGAAATTTTCCATAGGATAGCTAGTAACTCAAAAAATTTTTAATATGTATTGTAGATTTTTTATTGAGACTTTTTCTGAAACTCATCTGTTTAACAACCGTCAGCAAATGTCCACCCAAGATTAAGGATCTAGATTACAGTCAACAAAGAAAAAGCTTGAAGTTATGTCAAGCCTGTCTGTCTCTCCTAATCTGGGTCTTCTTAGCAGTCCGTGGTGCTGAGTAGGTCTCTTCTCTGCTTCTCGCTTGTGTTCTTGCTCCTAAACCTGTCACGAGAATGAAAACAGAAGCAAAATAGAAGCAGATGAGGAGAACGGATCCAGAAGACGCACCGAAGACTCCAGGACTGGAGTCTTCCTCTCTGAGCTACACGCTAAGGCAGCACATCATGATCATGAGGAGTCCGTGGCGCTCTAGGCAAGAAGACCCAAGTCAAATCCTACACTCTTGCACAATGGGGTGAATGTGCAGGGTTACATAAATGAAGATGCGGAATCGAAATGTCCAGTTCTTAGCTCTGAATTCTAGGATCACTTTTGTACCTTTACTACACCAGAAAGGTATCGTTTCCACTCAAGGAGGCTTTCTGCTCCATGAAATAAGATACCAGGCAGCAGTGGTTTTGCCTTCATGGAGCAGAGCAAAGGCTTGCCCTAAGCGAGTACCTCAGAATTTGGCTTCTGATCATTTGGGCCTTTGCTCTGGGTCTTCAATTCATTGATTCTCTAATTTAAAAGAAACCTTGTGTCTTCATTTATCTTCAACTTTCTCACCCATGGATGCAATATAGGATAAACACATTCTAACTGAAAAAATTCCACAGAACATCCCACATGAATATAAACAATATAAGCAACTATCTGCTTTATAGGTACATAAACTTTGCACATCTATAAAATAAATACAGAATGTTCGTAATTTACAAGCGTATTTGTCATATGATATCACCATCACACAAAAAGTATGGAAAGCTACCTAGCAAAGCACTGGAGAGATGAGAAGCGAGAGTGCGTAGCAGCCTCCTGTGCTCTGCGGTGTGTCCTCCCAGCTGCGCAGCGCGACCTCATGCAGCAGCGCCGCAGAGGAGCTTACCTGTTCTCTACCTCCTTGACGGTGTCAGGAAGAGGAAGGTTGAAGGTCTCCGGGAGGAAGAAGATGCAGACCGAGGCACCGATGGGAACTGCCCCGTAGAGAATCCCCGGAAGATGCGTGAAGTACTGTCTCGTGATGAGAGCTAATGCAGAGAATATCCCTCCTAGCCTTATAGCAACGTTGAAAATGCTCTGCAGAGTAGACCTGCGAGAGAGAAGACCCTCCCTCAGATCTTGCAGTTGGGTCCTTGTATCCAGTTCCAGCTCCCAGTGGAGCCTTCTCAGTGTTCAAAGCCAGCGCAGCCTTTACCTCCAGCAGAGGTTGTGAGTGTGCACACACCATGAACACCAGGGCTCACAACCTCTGTGCCCACGGTGCACACCACTGCTTTGGTTTTGCAGCCATGCTGCAAGGAATTGAATGTCTTGGTTCTTCGTTTTACACATAACATACAATCTGCATGGGAGGCTGTTTTCTCCTCTGTAAAATGGTGGAAGAGCATACTCCTTTAAAGGTCACTAACTGGAAAACTGGAGTTATTTGGTAAAATATAAGTTAACTTTGAATTTCAGGTAAAAACATGGTTTTTAGTCTAAGCAGGCAACATACAATATCTGTTTATGTTTTTATCCCATTACACTAAGCTATGTTGTAATCTAAATGTTTGGGAGCTTGGTTTTTCTGTTTGCTTGTTTGTTTGTTTGTTTGGTACCAGGAATTAAACTCACAAACTTGCGCTTGTCAGGTGTTATGGTTTATGTGTCATTGTCCTCCCCACAGCCTCATGCGATCATGAGGCAGGGACTTCTAGAGTTTGAGACTTGACTCATGACCCACTGGGATTATGTGCTTTAGTACTCATGGGATTATGGGTCTGAGTCCTTCTGGGATTATGGGTGTGGCCTAACGCACAGAGGCTGAAGCCGAGAGCCTGAGCGTAATATAAAGAGAGACAGAGAGACAGACTCACGCTACTGCTCTCTGCTCCCCTGGTTGTTCCGTTGCCTCTGTCGCCATTGTCGCTGTTCTGCCGCCATGAACTTCTGACCTCTGCTCTGTGCCACCCAGCCTTGGAGCTGGCCAAATACGGACTGAAACCTCCAGGAGCTGTGAGCTAAATAAACCTTTCCTTCCTTCATTTTGCGTGTCGGGTATTTGTCGCAGCAATGACAGAGGAGTAACAGACACCAGGCAAGCCCTGTGCCACGGAGCTATGGCCCCTAAATATAAGTTTAAGCACTTGCTAGTGTTTTCTTTTTCTTTCTTCCTTTTTCCTTTTTTTGTTCCCCTGTGCCCTCTCTCCCTTCTTTCCTCACTCGCTCTCTTCCTTCTTTTTCTTCTAAACCCTGTTAGGCTTTCTGTGGCAGAGGTGTGGCATAGAAGCAGAAATGGTGGGGGAGCCTTTGTCCACTGTGAAGACAGGGGGAGGATCGAGGGGCAGGGAGAGGGGCCGATCCTCTGACCTGCGTCGGGGAGGCCGAGACCTTGCGGGCTTTTGCTAGGGCGGCACTTGAGGGGCAGGTGCGGCGACACGCAAGGAGCTGCCTCAGGGCTGCCTGCGTGCCTCAGGCCAGAACCTACGAAAAACCAAATCCGGCAGCCCTATAAAACATTGAATATTTTTTACAAATGGAGATGTGTCGTTCTGAAACATTCAAAATTCTATAATATTTCACTGATGGAAACTTCTCTTGTTGAAATTGAGAATTTTGGAGATGATGTACCACAGGAAATTAAATTTGACAAGTAAAATGGAGCCGTCTCAACCACTTCACCCAGTTGTATCGCATTTCTTTATTTTTAAAACTAAATAAAATGGCCCTTTGATAGGACTATTCTCCTGCTGTTCTGGGCAGCTGAGCTAGTTAGAAATACTTTAGGCATTCAGACAGGGCTGGGCCCTCAAGGACCCAACACAAAAACAAGATACCTTGCAGCTGCGGAAGAGACAGCTCCAGCTGTGGGCCAGGCCTCAAGACAAAAGACTGGACAAATGCAGCCACGTGCTTCCCTAGGGATGAGCACAGCGATCGATGCGCTGAATAGATACTGACCACCTCAAAAGAGCCCGGAAGAGCCACTTGCCCAGGCCCCTCCAAGAGGGGCCCCTGCTTTACATCCACGCCCACTTGCCACATGACTGACTTGCCCACTCCTTTCTGTTTTGACGAATTTTACCCAAAAAATTAGGCTTATAATTGTGTTGGCGGACCGTCATCTTGTCCCACCTCATGCCCCACACAAGTGAGCCCCCGTATGCTCCACCGTTGGCCCACCTCATCGCATAGTTTTGCTCTACTAAAATCACCGAAGAGACGGATTCTGGGGCAACACACTTGGGTCCGCCTGCTCTCCTCTTGCACAGGAGCTCTCCTTCCCCTGATAGTAGACCTATATATATTCTGCTTTTCACCTCTGTTGTTCCTAAAATTCATTCTTTCATTTTGGAGACCATGAACTCGGCCCAGGTATCTCTCAGGTTGGGCGTTTCATTCCACTATGTCAGTAAAAATAATAGAAGAACGTTCCGAGCATAACTGAAATATTGTAGCGCTAGTTGAGGATAAAACTTTGCAGTAAAATAAATCAGCAACTAATTCAAAATTTTAAAATATCCTTTCCAAAGAAGTGAGCAAAGTAGATACTTTTCATGTTCTTCCATTATATTTAAGGTGTATACAATTATGAAAGTATTCTAATATGCTTTCAAGACTGTGAACACTGGAATGAATAAATCTTGCATTTCTGCATGGGAAAGGCTCTGGAACAGGAAACTTCTCCCTGTCGGAGTACATATATTCTACGTGGATGGACATTACTTACAAATCATACTCTTACCCTACCCACCAGTTACTGTGCAACATTTTATTTCTGCAGGTGAAAATATCTTCAGGAAGTTCTGCTGTCCCTAAGTGTGAAGATCCTCAACTGAGCCATCAAAGAAGCTACAAAACAGTACCAGATGGCTTTTTATTCTAATAGTGGAAATTCAGGGTCAAAAGTCCCATGCTAGGGCTGGAGAGGTAGTTCAGCAGTCTAACTGGCTGTCTGGCAAGAGCAAGGAGCCAGCTTCATTCCCCGGTACAATGCCATGTTGGCCTCTACACAATGCTAGTGACTGAAACCTGGCATGGTGGCGCATGCCTGGAACCCCAGTGCTGGGGAGGCTGAGACGGGAGGACCACAATGAGTATGAACTGTGTAGTGAGACCCTGTGCCAAATAAATAAATAAATAAATTTTTTAAAAATTCTATTAAAAATCCAATGTTAGCCCACATCCTAAAATCTCTGTCTAACTGCTGTAGGCAGCTAATGTAGACAGAGATATCACAGGCAGTCAGGCCAGACTAGGCCCTCAAGGACTCAATATGGAAGGCGATGTGACTACAGGTTTGGGAGAGACAGACATTCCTGTTGTGAGCCAGACCTCAAGACAAAAGAGCGAGCAAATGGAGCCTCATGCTGGAGATGGGCATCAGGGATCAATATTTTCAATAGGTCGCAATCACCTTGAAAGATCCAGAAAGTCACTAACACATCCTCTACTGGAAGAGCTCCTGTTCTGTGTTCATGCCCGCTTGCTACCTGGCTCGCTTTCCCAATTCATCTTCACGTAATCAATTTTCCATGCGCACCTGTGCTTGATTTCTTATTGGTTGACCCTAGTTTTGCCGCACCTCCTGCATGAGTTCTCAAATTCTCTGCCTTAGACCCGCCTCACCACATGGTTTTACTCCATAAAAATCCCTAAAAACTGCAGATTCCCTGGCAAGCTACTGAGGTCCCCTTCTGTCCCCCTTTCTGACAGAAGCTTTCTTTCCCCCAATAAACATATTGTGCTCTTAACCTCTCTTTGTTCCTAAAATTCACTCAACAGCTCTAGAGAACATGAGCTCATCCCAGGTACCTTGCCGGATGGAAGCTTCATTTCCCTCTATCATAAACATGGGTTTTAGAAATGGGATATTCTTAAAAAGTCTGAAAATTGTTGCAAAACAAGTCTGTCAAAAAAATATGTTGGAGGCTGTCTAACTATGAACAACATTTCTCAAAATTCACTGACATTTTAAAATGAATTTTATTTTGCTCATGCAAATGTTCCAGGCAGCCCAAGAAATATTCAGCAAGGTTTCGCAAGACGGAACACTTGTACTTTTCCTACCTGTGTATTGTCGGTGAGAGTTCACTTAAGAAAGCCGAGTGTATGCCAATGAAGAGCGAGATGGCTGCTCTTCCCACGCAAAAGACAGCAAATCTCAGAATGTGCATCTCTGTGAAGAAGATTAGGGGAGCAAGGTTGAGACTGGAACATCAGTTGCTTTCATTTTATTAATTCATTTCATAAATATGAGAGAAATATTTCCTTGAGCAATTCCAGGGAATCAAATGTAGCTTAGGAGAGTCAAAGGAAAGAGACCTAAGGAATATAAGCAGCAAATGTTCAAAAAACTGAAGCTGAAAAACCTCAGACACAAACTGGGGAATGCTCATATCTATAAAAATAAAACAATGCAATAAATATCCAAGGCTTACAGGCGCCGTAACCCCTAAACTGAAGTGACAATGGGAGGGAGTGGGGTTACTGAGCAAGAATAAGAGCAACCAGAAAGAAACCAGAGGAAGCCAGAGGCAAGCCAGACTGGCGACAGAAGCCCAGCTGTCCCCACAGACACGCCGAGACCTAAGTCCAGGGCAGAACACTTTGGCATCCTCGTGTCTCCTGTGCTCCATCCATCATGAGGACTTTGCTTCTCTGGCCACGCCAACTGGCAGATAGCACCACTCTTTGAGAAGTAGGAATTGCAGCAGTGATTAGACACTCCACCATGGGAGAGCAGAAGTAAAGACTTACGTAGTGTATACAAAAATACGTTAAGGATCTCCTTGGAAGAATCCTGAGGACTCACTCGAGTAGAAAGCCATTTCTTTATCTATTTATCTGCCGATGCTGATGGCTGCCCAGGCTGTTTCTGGAGCCTAACAACTGTGAGTTTTACAGCTCTACACACGGACAGGAACATATCAGCATGGCATAAAATCTTTAATTATTCGGGGAATATGCTTAGGAGAGGTACACCTGGGTCAAATGGCGTGTCTATTTTTAGGTTAGTTTTTATTATTCATACTGATTTTCATAGTTTGGTGATCATATTTGGTGCTGATTTATAATATATTTCTTGTAATTATCAATAAGATGATTTATACTGAAATATGTATGAGAAAAACTCAGATGTTACTCATGATCTGGTATAAGTTTTCCATCTTCATTTGCCAACTAGTTTTACTTAGCATAATGACTCAACTCTGAGGACATAGAATAGTTGTCTACTCCTTTGGGATATACTGCATATGTATGCATGCACACGCCATGGGGACATTATTCAGATCATAAAGAAGAAAAATATTTCACTTGAGAAACCATTATGCACATGAAAAATGCAGAGGAAAGTCCATCCCCAGCGCCGAGCAGGACTTTGGGAGCCGAACACGAACAACAGTCGGAAGACCACATCAGCGAGGCTGAATGGCTCACACACAGATAAAATGGCTCAAATTTGAAATAAAACATACAATGTTAGCTAAATAGCAGACGTAAGAATAAGAAGGACTACACAAAGACACAGGGTTTTGAAAGGCCAGGTAATGAAAAGACTTGGTAAGGAAAACGTTAAAGTTTGAGAGATAGGTAAATATTTTAGAAAAGCAATCAATCTGTACTAGCAAGACAAAACCAACAGCGAACCTACTTGGAAAATAGCTATTGTTCAGGGTCAGGGGATTTTGCTCTATTGTAGGTAAGAGTTAATGGAGGTTGACTGGAGGAAATAGCAAGAAGAGTAAAACGAGGACAGAATGTTCAGAATGTGCAAAGTGATTTGGAAGTGCCTTTTCAAGGCCACGACTCTATATTTGCTCCCAGCCTGTGGCATGACAGGCACTGTCCCGCTGGTCTTCCATACATGCACATTACTTAATGAAACTATTAGCAGAAACAAAACTCGTTAGTAGGTATGAACTCAGACTACTGTGACTATTTCAAATGATTTCCCCTCTGATGCCTTTGTTAGAAAATAAGAGTCAGCTGGTTGTCATTTTGCTATCTCTAACAAATTCTCAAAATTTGTAGATTTGTTTCATAACATCTCTTGGGTGCAAACTTTTCTCTTTTTTTTCCTCTAAAAAATTTATTTCTTTTTTAATGTATTTAGGACAGGGTCTACAGGGTCTCCCTACACAGATCAGACTCATAGCGATTCTCCTGTTTTCAGTCTCACAAATGCTGGGACTCCAGGCATGCTCTACCACGCCCAGTTTTCAAATGCTTTTTTCTAGTCATAGGTCCCTGCCCTTCCCCAGTCCCCAACTGTCCCTGCCATAAAGACTTTGAGTTGCCCATTACTTCAGACTG
>PVJA010056637.1:0-10738 GCA_004027025.1 Myocastor coypus
AAAAAAAAAAAAAAAAAAAAAAAAAAAAAGTGAAACCTCAGTATTCAGATTTAATTGTAGTGTTAGCACTCTGAGATAAGTTTTTTTTTTGTTTTTGTTTTTTTGAGACAAGGTCTCACTATGTAGTTCATGCTGGCCTTGAGCTCACTTTTGTAGCCCAGGCTGGTCTTGAACTTGCACTGATCCTCCTGCCTCAGCCTTGCAAGTGGTGGGATTACAGGCGTGTGCCACCATGCCCGGCTCAATAAGTGGATTTTGGATTATAGTTGGGACAGTTGTCTCTCAAAGCTTCACCACTACTGACTCAAGAGAAAAGGAATCAAATGAAGCAGGTACTTCTTGTTTCAGAGATGGTAAAAGGGAGCTCTCTTAATTTAAACTGTATGTATATATGTATGTCATGGCTAGCTTAGCCTGCCCTGTAGGTAGGGTTGGCACAGTATGTGGTGCCAGGGATCAACTGTGGTCCCTGTGATTGCCTCTATCTTGCTGGCCCAAAGGGAGCTCTCTTAAGTGTGAGCTGGGTGTGGTGGTGCCTGCCTATAATCCCGGCAATTGGAAGGCTGAGGCAGGAGGATCATTGCAAGTTTAAGACCAGCCTGGGTTACAAAGTGAGCTCAAGGCCAACCTGAGCTACATAGCCAGACCCTGTTTGAAAAATAAACAAACAAATAAACAAAAAGCATGAATGAGGCATGTGAGCCAGGGGTCACTACCAACAATAATGCTTCAAATAAATGGCTGCCCCTTAGTGACACGGGAACTATTTATTCTCTGGGTGTAGCAAGTAGGGACTGTCCTGGGTTAGGTGTGTAAATCCACAAAATAATGGTGGCCTCTTGCTCTAATCTGTTCCTTTTCTTTGTGGTACTGGGGATGGAACCCAAGACCTCTGCACTGAGCTTCATCACCAATCCCTTTTTTTTTTTTGGTCTTTTTGAGACATGGTCTCACTATGCAGTTCAGGCTGGCCTTGAGCTCACTTTTATAGCCCAGGCTGCCCTGGAACTCACACTGATCCTCCTGCCTTAGATTCCCAAGTACTGGGATTACAGGTGTGCCCTACCACACCCGGCCTCGCCAATCCCTTTTATCTGGAGATGGTCTTGCTAACCCAGAGTTACCAGGGTGGGTATCAATTTGTCATCTTCTTGCCTTAGCAGACTGTTGGATTACAGGTGCATGCCACCAAGCCCAGGTATGATTTATGCCTTTTATCTTTTTTTTTTTTTTTTTTCTGGCACCAGGTATCGAACTTGGGGCCTGCACTTACCAGGTAGGCGCCTATGCTACTGAGCTATATCCCCAGCCATATACCTTTTTTTTTTGTTTTGTTTTTTTGAGACAGGGTCTCGCTATTCAGTTCAGGCTGGCCTGAGCTCATTTTTGTAGCCCAGGCTGGTCTTGAACTCACAGCAATCCTCCTGCCTCAGCCTCCCTGAGTACTGGGATTACAGGCATGCGCCACCACGCCCAGCTCATATACCTTTTAAAGACTATCTTAGTCTACTTTCTGGGTGATCCTGCTGTTTTAAAAGTGAATTAAAAAAAAAAAAAAGTGAATTAATAGAAAGTGGAAAAAAAAAAAGTGAATTAATAGAGTAGAGAGGGGCCCGGCGGGATGGCTCAGCGGTCTAAAGCCCCTGCTTGGGAAAGCTTGGGCGGCTTCAGGACCATGGTTCGACCCTGGGCACCACATGCTGCGCCAACCCTGCCCTCGGGGCGGGCTGAGCCAGCCATAAAAATGAGTGAATAAACAAACAAAGGTTCTGAAACAAGAAAAAAAAAAATAGACTAGAGAGATAGTTCAGTGGCATAGTACCTGCCAGGCAATTGCAAGGTCTGGATTTCAATTATAATTATTATTTTTTTAATATTATGGCCGACTCAGCCCGCCCTCAGGGTGGGGCTGGCAGAGCATGTGGTGCCGTGATCGAACTGCAGTCCCTGTGGTTGCCTAAGCTTTCCTAAGCAGGCGCTTTAGACCGCTGAACCATTTCACCGGCCCTAACTGATTTCAATTCTTGGAAAAAAAAATTGGGGAATTTTATACTATACATATTTGGTGCTCAACCTGACAACAACAGCAAATAGGTATAAAGGCTTTTCTGCCCATGAACTTGCCTAGAAACTTCCAGTTACATTAGTATTTCTGTGGGAGTATATGGTTCAATCTAACATGCTCAACTTCCAGGACTTTCCCCAGAATTTCAAACTCTATGAACGTTGGTTAGCCCTAGGACTGTCACAAATGTTAGCCAAGGGTCCTGAATAAAAGGCGTGTCATTTCCTGGAGGAGGGCACATCAAGGACTAGAGATCTCTGGTTGAAATATTCCTCACCTGGAACTTTTCCAGCTCGCTGGTCACCAAGGCCTGGGCCTGAGCTAGAGGCGCATGGCAGCGCTCGATGCACTGGTGCACCTGCTGCATGGTCGCCTGGCTGTCCTCACAGCAGCTGGCACTGCACCGGAACATGACGCCCTGGGGAGGAAGGAGGCAGAGCATGGTTAGGGCAAAGATGACCAAGGACCAGGGTCTGGGGTCATGTGTGTATGTGCATCTCCTTTTCCACCTTTCACCTCTTAAACAGGCATCGTGAATCTGCATCTTAAAACCAAGACTGGGAAAATTATCCTCAGCGCCTACCACGGTGTTTTCAAGGTTTCTTTGCTGTTAGCTCACTGGCCCCTGTGGCACCAATGCCTGGGTGAGTGGGGCAGGAAGGGGTGGGTTAGATGAAGCCGCGTTCTGAAAACCAGGTACCAAGTCCAGAGGCTGCGACCTGGTAATCTGTATTCCAGTAGGTCAGCGGATCCACTGATCAGCGACTCAAGACTTGAGTTTTCAAGGAAACCCATAATCTGGCGAGGGGAACAGGATCAACACTCAAGTAGAACCATTCAAGTAGAACCGCACATAAACCAGCGCAGCCTGAGGCGGAGCTCAGGACCACACGGGCAGGAAAGACCCTGGGCGCCCGCCCGAGCGCAGGAGGAACAGCGAGGCGCCCGGCGCGGACTAGGGCTTGGGAGTCCTGCCGTGGGGGAGGGGTTCCGGCTCGGCCCCTTCTGCTACCTGCATCTTCCGGATGTTCTCTCTCTCCACACTCTTCACCATGGAGTCCACCGCCTCCTGCACCCGGAGCTGCTGCAGCTCCGCCATAGTGACCCTGCGCTGCGCGACGCCGGCGCCCACATGGCTTCGGCGCAGCCCCGCCCCCTCGCAACCCTCTGTCCCGCGCCCACGCTGCCCTCTGGCGGCCCAGATGTGCTACTACCTGCTGGCGCCCCCTAGCCTGAGCCCAGCTCTCCCGCAGGAGGGCAGTCTTGAGTACTCCGCTGCCTTTCTGCTTTTCTACCTCCCTCATGTCCTCCCCTCTTTTGCTCCTTTCCTTTAAGTTATTTTATTTTGTTTATTTTTTTGTCTTTTTGAGACAAAATTCGCTCCGATCCTTCTGCCTCAGCCTCCCAAGTGCTGGGATTACAGGCGTGTGCCACCTCCAGGCAAAGTTATTTTATTTTATTTTTTTTAAGAATTTTTTTTGTTTCAGAACTTTGTTTATTTATTTTTATGGCCGGCTCAGCCTGCCCTGAGGGCAGGGCTGGCGCAGCATGTGGTGCCGGGGATCGAACCGTGGTCCCTGAAGCCACCTAAGCTTTCCTAAGCAGGCGCTTTAGACCACTGAGCCATCCTGCCAGGCCCCCAGGCAAAGTTATTAACATGCATTTAGTGTAATTAACATACAGGTGAGAGTGTCAGGGAGACAGCTCAGTGGCACAGCGCCTACCTAGCAAGTGCAAGGTCATGAGCTCGATTTCCAGTTCCCCAAACAAAATAAAACCATACAGATGAATGTCCTAAGTGTGGGTGTGCAGCTTGAGCTTTTCAGGAGCAGAGACTCTGTAAGTGTCTGCTTTTCCTCCCAGCAGCCCCGCTGCTTCAGTTGCACAGTCTATTTTCTGTTACTATGGATTACACTTTCCTATTCTGAACTGTATAGACTCTTCTTGGCTTCTTTTCCTCAACACAGCGCATTTGAGATTGAAACATGTTTTCAGTTCCTTTTCTTACTGAATAGTATTCCACATAATGACCCAGTTAGAGATCACCATGGGACAGAGTTGTCTTCTTAACCTGTTAATTTGTCCACAGCTTTAACCTGTCACTCATTAAAAGCATGCTTTGTATTTTTGTCTGTGGCAGTCAGATATTTAAGAGCAATTTTTGCTAAAAATTGTGAGTGTGTTTGGTCCTACAATGCTCAGTAGGCAACTAACAGCAGAACAAAGCTTGGCCTTTATTTTATAAAGCTTTGGGTCCAATCCCTTTTAAGCTCTGCATACAGGCAAGTCAGTCACTTAGGAAAGGCCTGTCTAAAAGATGGCAAAATAGTTGAGTAGGCCTGAATTTGTGTCACCTATCTCATCATCCTTCAAGACAGAGGACAGCAGGGTAGGGATTTACGGGACACTCAGCTAATCCAGAAGTCTCCTTGCCCTGAACCCATAGTCACCTTGGAGTCCAGCAGTCTCATAAGACTGAGGCCACCCTGCTGGGAAAGAATGATCATCTCTTGGCAACTGGACTGTCCCTCCAGCCTGCAGGATTCTTCCAGGGCTTCTTAAGTAATGTCCACCTAGATCCAGGCTACATGGCACCCTGCAGAATGGTACCTGCTCTTTTGCTGCTGGGCCAGTGTCCTTGTCAGTTCCTCAGCCTGAGGCCCCTTTCCTATTTTTCTTTTTCCTATCTTTGTTATGGGCTGTCACAGCCACGCCCTTCTTTCATTGTTGCTTTCCCATTTTTTTTTTTTTTTCTGTGAATTCATGTGGATCCTCTCAGTTTTAATTGCTGTTATCACCAAAGTAAGGACTTGCACTAGCTGGGGACAGTACCACAACTTCTTTGCCCACCCACCCTCTGGTGGGCATTTCTGCTTTTCCAGTTATAATCAGTTATAAATAAAGCAGTGGCTATGAACATCTTTGAATGAATCTGGTAGATACAGATTTTTAAAAAATTCTTGGGTAAATTCCCAGAAGTAGAACTGTTGTGTCACATGTATGCTTATGTTTCTGATAAAAGTTTAGCCTCAAGGCCAGTATGGGAGCTAGAGATACCCACCCATCAGCGGAACAGGAATAGTATATACCTGCTACATGGGGCTGTTTCTAACCCCCTGGAACAATTCTATCAGTGACCCCCATGTTTACTATGCTATGCAGTTGTTTATTGAACAGATGCTGCTCACTGGGCTAGGTAGGGGCTGTGCTGCAGAGGGGAGTTCGGTGGAGGAGGGGAAGGGTTCAGCTGCAGGCAGTGTTGGAAGAGGTGTGCTGGAGCCAGCCTGCAAGTGTGGACGCAAGCGTGCAGCAGTCCCTGGAAGGCCCTGGAAGGCCCTCTGAGCGATCAGGCCATTGCTTGGCCTGGAGAGTATGAACAGAGAGCCAGGTCAGGTGCGGGAGGCAGCCTTGAGGCTTTGGGAAACTGCCTAGAGCAGAAAAGGAAACAGGAGAGCCAGCCCTACAGGAATGGGCCCCCTTGGTGGCCTTCAAGCCTTTGCTGTCATTGGACGCTAGATGGCAGGGCAACTCTGATGTGAGAGTAGTGAGCACCTTATCATCCCATGGGCCCCTCAAGAGAGCCTCTTCTGTCATCCATCCTTGTGCTTTTCCTCCTTCCAGCAGTTACCCAGAAACCACTGCTCAGGGACTGGAGCTCTGGTCCCCTCTCAAGTCAGGCCACGGGCAGCTCTCAGTGTCATTTGGAATCAGTGACACTGCCTGTCATGTTTTTGTCACAGAATCAATCTCTCATGAAGCTCCCACAGCAATCCTCTGAGGTGGGTACTTTTCTCCCACTCAGATAGAAAATTGAGGCCAAGAAGTCACTTGCCAACTGTCACATAGCTGGAGGCTTGTAATCCTGGGACTTGGGAGGCTGGGGCAGGACAATCGTGGCAAATTGAAGATTAGCCTGGGCTACAATGTGTGCTCAAGGTATCCCGAACTGCACAGCAAGACCCTGTCTGAAAAAGACGATGAACAAAACGAAAGCCCGTGGAGCCAGGCTTTCCATGCTGATGAGCTGACAGTGGCTGCACAGTCGGAAGCCTATCGCTGACTGACTTCCGGTGCGTGCTACTGTGCCCACCCTCCACGGAAAGCTTCTCTCTTCTCTAAAGCAGTCTGACATTCTTCACTTTCCCTGCTTTTCTTTCTTTCTTTTCTTTTATTTTTTTCTTGTTTCAGAACTTTTGTTTGTTTGTTTATTTTTATGGCTGGCTCAGCTCACCCTGAGGGCGCAGTATGTGGTGCCAGGGATCGAACCGCGGTCCCTTGAGCTGCCCAAGCTTTCCTAAGCAGGTGCTTTAGACCACTGAGCCATCCTGCCGGGCCCCTCCCTGCTTTTCTATCTTTCTTTTTTGTCTTTTTGAGACAGGGTCTTGCTATGCAGTTCAGGCTGACCTTGAACTCACTTTTGTAGCCCAGGCTGGTCTCGAACTCACAACAGTCCTCCTGCCTCAGCCTCCCAAGTGCTGGGATTACAGGCATGCACCACCACGCCCTGCTTTCACTGCTTTTCTTTTCTTTTCTTTTCTTTGTCTTTTTGAGACAGGGTCTTGCTATGCAGTTGAGGCTGGCCTTGAGCTCACTTTTGTAGCCCAGGCTGGTCTCGAACTCACACCAATCCTCCTGCTTCAGCCTCCTGAGTGCTGGGATTACAGGCATGCACCACCACGCCCGAATTTCACTGCTTTTCTTAAGGGGTCAGACTGATTTTTTTTTTCCAGCACCTGGTATGCATGAGCATCCAGTTAACTGCACTAAAACAAGTTTTGAAAACTTTTGAGTCAGATAGCTTTGCTAGCCTGTGTATACAAAATGAATGATTCTTGGCTATGGTGTCTCTTCAAGGTGGCCCAAACTAGGCTGTAGGGAATATTTTTATTTCTATTTTTTTCTTCTCCCTTTTTCTTACTTTTACTTGGCCCAAACTAACTCTACAGGACCTGTCTTTAGTACATTTGAAACCTTGCCACCATTTGAATAAAACTGAACACCCCAAAGTGAACAATTGTTTAGTATTTAGGAAAAGAGTATCTCTCTCTCCTCTCCCCTCTCCTGCTCTCCACTCCTCTCCTCTTCCCTTCCCTTCCCCCTCCCCTCCCCTCCCTCTCTTCCTCCCTCCCTCTCTCTCTCCCTCTCCCCCCACCTCTGTCTCTCCATAGTCTTGCCATGCAGTGCAGGCTGATATGGGCCTCTCCATCCTTCTGCCTCCCGAGTGCTGGGAGAACAGATTTAAGACACTATACTCAGTATGAAAAAGGATTTCTGACTCCATTGGCTCTCGGAACAAAATCTTTGTTAAAGAGGCTATCACTTGGAAGTTATTTAGAAATGAATTCCCTTCCTTCCTTCCTTCCTTCCTTCCTTTCTTCCTTCCTTCCTTCCTTTCTTCCTTCCCTCCTTCCCTCCCTCCCTCCTTCCCTTCCCTCCTAGTGTATTTTGTACAGGTCTCACTGTGTAGCCTGGATTTGTAGTGATTCTCCTGTTTTCAGCTCCCTCAGTGTGGGGATTACAGTCCTGTGCCACCATGCTCAGACTCTGTCCCTGGTTCAGTGTGCCTGGGGGTGGGGCCAGCTTGGTATGTGTTGCGTGGCGGGGGGGATCCTTGCACTTGCCTAAGCAGGGACTTAGCCTGCTGAGCTATCTTTCCGGCCCTGAATTTGTTTGTTTTTCCCCTCATCTTTTGAGATGGTTTTGCTATGTAGTTCAGGCTAGCCTTGAACTCACACTCCTGCCCAAGCTTCTGGAGTGCTGGGACTACATGTGTGTGACACCATGCCTAGGAATTCCACAGCGGTTGTTCTATTGTATAGTGCTGTCTTTTCAAATACATGGGTGATTTCTTAGGCAGTTTCGGTGTTTGTGTTCTTGTAGGCAAGTAGACTTCCTGTGATTTCAGCCTTTTGAAGCTTTCTTTATGGGGCCAAAGGACACTTTTCTGACCGGCCCCTCCTGCTGTGTGCTTCTCTGTCATAAATTTCCTTTACATCCAGTACTGGTTTGCGACAGCGCCTGTCTATAGCACTTAGACGACTTGTATCTGTTCGCATCTGTTTATTTCATTCTTCTTTCCCATTTATTAGTGTCTGGCATGTCTCCTTCAGCAAGTTTATTTAATGAACAAACAAATTAGTCAGATAAGTGAGATATTTGGAATCTAGAGGAAAGGAATAACAAACAGATAAAAATGTAAGTTGGGTACAGTGGCTTGTGCCTGTAATCCCAGCTACTCAGGAGGTGGAGGTATCACAAGTTGAAGGCCAGCATGGGCAGCATGGGAAGAAACTTGCCTTTTTTTTTTTTTAAGTAAGTCCGTAGTATACTACCCTACTTTTTTTTTTTTTTTTTTTTTTGTAGTGTTGAGTATGAAATCCAAGGCCTTATGCATGTTGGGGAAGGGCTCCATCACTGTGCTATGTCCTTGACCATTTCAAAGTAGCCTTACTGCTAGCATTTTGATCTTTCTTGTAAGCAGTTCCTGTTGCAGTTTCAGCGCTCCTGTTTCTTAGGAATGCCTGGTCCCTGTGATGCGTGCTCTAAGATCGAGAGAGCCAAGCACTCTGCCCCAGGACCTACCTCCCTCGGCCTTCAAGGTCTGGCACTTTTATAAGGGTTGATTCCTTGTCAGTGCCATTCTGATGTTAAATAAATCTTCCTCCAAAGCCAAGCGTCATTTCTATGTTTCTGCTTGCCTGCCTTACAGTGGCATGGATCTCTTTTGAAGGGTGGAGCCTGGAGCTGGGTCCAAGTTGGGGGCTGTGGGGGAGCCCTTGTCTTTCTTAGCTGGTGTGCCAGCCTCATTCGTAGTAGTGGGAGCATCAGTTTATTGAGCAGCTGCTGCATGCTAGATGCCCTGACTGGCTAAGATGGGACTTCTAATCCTCTCTACAGCTTTGTGGGTGTGGTGGTTATTCTTCTGGCAAGGGAGTGCCCAGTGAAATCAGTGCAGGCTTCATAAGCAGTCGCTGTGATTTTGGAAGTTGCTGCTGTAGGGAGAGGGCAGGCTGCAGTAAGAGGAGGGGGCACTCTTGCAGCTCGGTGCCATGAGAGGAGGGGACAGTTCCTGCAGGGAGCATGCTGCGACCACAAGATCTGCAGAGGCCTCACGAGTTGGACAAAGAGTCTCCCAGTTATAGCGGAGTCCACAAAGCAAGAAAGAATTGGGGTGACGAAGTGGGGTGAAAGGTTGCACGATTTGTGGAGAGAGGACTGGAGACAAACCTCTGGGAAGGATCCTTAGGGGGAGCGGCCTGCTGGCTTAGCCTGGTGTCAGATCAGAGTCTGGGGCCCTGGAGGAAGGAGGAAAGCTCAGCCCAAAGCGTGGTTAGTGAGCACATCTTCCTGGTTGATCCCCAGGGACCAGCAGCTCAGGTGACCGTTTATAAGGTAGAGGGTGGGGACTTGAAGGTGTGTGTTGAGCTTGCCTCGCTTAAGTGCTAAATGTGGAGGGCTTCTGTGGGCCTTCCATCAGTCACAGGGAGGGTAGCTGTTTGCCTGGAACACAAAGGATCTCTTCTTCCTCTTTTTTTTTTTTTTTGTGGGACTGGAGTTCAAACTCATAAACTTGCACTTGCCAGGCAGGCAGGCACTTGTGCCACGGAGCTATTACCCCTGCCCCTCTTTCTTCCTTTTTGAGACAAGATCTCACTATGCAGTTCAGGCTGGCCTTGAACTCACCTCTCCCAACTTAGCCTCCTGAGGACTGGGATTACAGGCGTGTACCACCAGGCCAGGAAGGAAGGTATTTATTTATTTATTTATTTATTTATTTATTTATTTATTTATTTTTGAGACAGGGTCTTGCTATGCATTTCAGGCTTCCTTGAGCTTACTTTGTATATAGCCCATGCTGGTTCCCAACTCAAAATATCCTCTTGCCTCAGCCTCCCAAGTGCTGGGATTACAGGCCTGTGCTATGCCCGGCTACAAAAGGATGTATTTATTTTATTTTATTTTTTAAACCTCATTTATTTATTTGTGTTATGGCCAGCTCAGCCTGCCCTGGTGGTGGGGCTGGTGCAGCATGGGGTGCTGGGGATCCAGCCGTGGTCCCTGTGGTTGCCTAAACTTTCCTAGGCAAGCGCTTTAGACCGCTGAGCCATCTTGCACGTCCGTACAAAGGGATTTCTTTTTTTTTTTTTTGTGGGACCAGGGTTCGAACTCACGACCTTGCACTTGCCCAGCAGGCACTTGTGCCTCGGAGCTATCTCCCCAGTCCCTACAAAGGGATTTCTTAACCTTCTTAATCTTCACAGTTTTCAGGATCTCCACACTCTAGTGAAACTCAACATTGTCAGGAGGGGGTGGGTGTAGAGGTCTAAGGAGGGCACACAGCTACAGTAGTGGAAAGAAAACTCTGCGAGGTCAGATGACTCCAAAACCCACCCACGAGAGCTAAAATTAGGTCAGGATGCTGCTGTGATGTAGGTCCTGTGTATCTCGGAAATGCTTATTGCTTTAAATTGTCCATTTTTTTTTTTTGTCTTTTTTTTTTCAATTTTTTTATTGTTTAAATTTAACAATGGTTATATTACATATTTTCATCATCAGATCAGTTTAGATTAATACATATAGATATATAAGATTGATCAAACAATTAAACATTAACCTTTCTAAATCCACATTACTTTTTTTTTTTTTTTTTCCCCCTTCTTTTTTTTTAAAGTT
>PVJA010056638.1:0-10722 GCA_004027025.1 Myocastor coypus
TTTTTTTGTCTTTTTGAGACAGGGTCTCGCTATGCAGTTGAGGCTGGCCTTGAGCTCACTTTTGTAGCCCAGGCTGGTCTTGAACTCGCACTGATCCTCCTGCCTCAGCCTCCCGAGTGCTGGGATTACAGGCGTGAGCCACCACGCCTGGCTTATCTATCCAGATCTTTAGTAAGGACCGTAGATTTAAACCTTTGGAAATGACTCTTGGACAGACAGGTTAAGGCTATCTCTGTGAAACTGTAAAATGAATTTTACAGAGAAGAGGTCAAGGGCAACCTCAAGGTAAACTCGTCGAGGTAAACTCGTAAAGGCTGTGGACAGGATGGCGATACGTTTGAGAAGACTGATTAGATGCCAACTTTTCTATAGAAAGCTTGAACTGGGGGTGGTGGCAAGAGGGACGAAAAGAGGACAGGCAGGAGTAGGTGCTGCTCACACCAGCTGAGACAGAGCCGAGGCTTTCGTGAAGATGAAGGACACAGGCGCTAGATGGCACCAGGGCTAGGGCCATTGGCAGAACCCAACAAGGCCGTGACCTGCAGGTCACAGCTCTCTGCCTTTACAGCAAATGCCCTCCAGGAGTAGGGACAGCAGCAGCCCTGGGCTGTGGCACTGGCCCGGCCCTGGGGTCCTGAGCATGCTAGAACCCCAGCGGCCATCTTCCTCTTGTTTTCTCTTCAGTCACCGCGTCATACCCACTTCATTTCCCAAACATTTCTCAAATTCACTTCTTTCTTTATCACTAGTGCCACTATCTAGCCACCTCTTACTGCTCCACCGCAAGTAGTATCCCAAAGGGTCCTGTTTCCACTCTGTTGATCTCACAGGACTCTGTCCTTTACCCCAGGGACCCAGGATACCATTCCTGGATGAAGATCTCAGTTTCATGCATCTGGTCAGAACCCTTCAGGAAGGACCTGCAGGACATAGCCCAGGGCTCTGTCCACAGTCAGCTGGAGACCTCACCAGGGCCAGGCTTGGCCTTTTCCACACACATGGACACCACATGGATGGGATTCTTCATGAACCCTTTGACAATTCTCAAGTCTAGGCTTTCGTTTCCTGGATGATTTCTTGATGTGAAATCACCTTCCTTTCCCTCAGTTGTTCTCCTTTATACCTTCCTTGAAAGGCTCACATTCTCCTGGAAGGCTTCCAACAGCCTCCCCTTCACCTCATCATGCCAGGCAGGGTTCTTCAGCACACTATGGTACAGTGCTGGTTTGGATCTGGCTTCCTGCTCCCTTTGCCTGTGAGCGCTTGGAGCCAACCTGATTCATTCTTGTATCACCAGCACTTAGCACAATGTAGGTCCTCACCAATATTTTTGAATGAATGCATGAATTAATGACAGATTATAGAGAGGCAAAAAAAGCTGAGAACTTAGTTCTGGGGAATGCACAAGGGTACAGATAGAGAAAGAAGGTTGGGGAAGAATAATAAGAAAAGTAGGAGGGACTTCTGTTGTCATCTTCTTTAGTTATCAGCATAGATAACTAGACCGCAGCAAAGAATGATGAAAATACAGTATTTGAGTCTTTCTTTCCCATGGAAGACCGACAGGTGACCAGTCCAGGGCTCCAGAAGCAGCCCCGCTGGCCTTTGACCTCTTGACAGCCATTACAGAACGAGCTTCTAAGACACAAGAGATGGGCCCGACCCTCCTGAAGAGTTTTTTTTTTCTTTTTCTTCTGCAGGTGCCCCAAGTGCCGCGCAGCCAGGACGACTGTACCCGTGCTGGCAGAAACGCTTGCTCCTGCTGCAGCGGGCTCTGGATCTACCCAGGTGACCGTGTCCAGCAGCCTCTGGATGACTCATCAGCTTCCTCCATCACAGCCACAAGGAGACCCTTTTTCATTTGTGACTAGGCAGAAAGTACTGTGGGTGTACCAGTCAGCTGCCTCCTGAGCACACTCAAGCTGGGTCCTGTTCCCCTAGAGCTGTTAACACTAAGAATAGAGCAAGAAGCCTTCTAAGAACACCTTAAAAACCTGTGCAGGGACCCACCACCCCAAACTCGGCCGGAAGTAGAGGGCAGACAACATGAGGGTCGTCAGCAGGCTGGAAAACCAGCCTATGTCTGATTTCTATCTTACATGTAGCCAAGAATCCACATGACCTGGTGACACTTCCGGGCAGCAGCGAGAGGGAAAGAGGAAGAACAAAGCAAGCTGTTGGCCCCCGGGGAGCTCTGAGGTGGCTCCTGGACAAACGCACGCCCAGCTGCAGGAAGAGCAGTCTCCAGGCAGTGTTCACGCCCAGTAAAGACTTGGAAGAGTTTTATCCATAAAAGGAAAAGCGAGAGGACAGCCACAGACAGCTGATGTGAAGCGGCTCAGCTTACCGTGGAGGGTCAGAACTTCTGGCAGAGTAGTAGGAGGAGCAGCCAGATCTCATGGGATTCAAAGTTACTGAACAACAAAAAACATGGAGATAAAAAGTACAGACCATGCATTGAAATTTAATGAGATGGAAAATAACTGTGTACTGAAGTTTATTTTTTTAAGCTTTCTTTCTTTCTCTCTCTCTCTCTCTCTCTCTCTTTCTTTCTTTCTGTTATGGGCAGCTCAGTCTGTCCTAGAGGTGGGCCTGGCGCAGGATGTGGTGCCAGGGATTGAACTGCAGTCTCTGCAGCGCTTGCCTCAGCAGGCGCTTTAGATTGCTGAGCCATCTTGCTGGCCCTTGGTTTGTTTTGTTGAAGGTGGAACACCTGAGTTTGTTTGCAGAGCACATGGGAAGAAAGATGAAAAACGTCAGAGGCCTAAGCCTAGAGAGGTCAGCTTTGGCAAGCCAAGACAATGCTCTACTTGTGTGACTAGGAGGAAGGAGCAGGGTACAGTAGAGAGACAGCAGAGGAGAGGAAGCGAGGCTGGGAAGGTTATCGTGCCGCTGGCTCTCCAGGTTTGCCTGCTGTGGTGGCCATGCTGCAGTCTCTCCCATTCCTAAGCCTGTCACAGAGAGAGAGCCACACACTATGGCCTAGGAACTATCCCCGCAAATTATTTAGAAACCATTCCTCTGTCAAAAAAAAAAAAAAAAAAAGCAGAGCCTAAGAGCTAGCTCAGTGGTCTAAGCACCTGCCTGACAAGCACAAGGATTCGGGTTCAGTCCCAGGTACCAGATGCCCTGCCTGCCCCATGCTGCACTGAGCTGGCCACTGAGTCCAGGAATGGTGGAACATGTCTGTATTCCCAGCGCTTGGGAAGCTGAAAACAGAAGGATCACTACAAGTCTGATCTGTGTGGTGAGACCCCATAGACCCTGTACTAAATACATTAAAAAAAAAAAAATAGGAGGGAGTGTGCCAAGATAGCTCAGCCAACTAAGCACCTACTTAGGCAAGTGCAAGGATGGGGTTTGATCCCTGGCATCACAGGTGCGCTAAGTCTGTCCCTGGGTCTGGGCATGGTCACTCATGCCTGTAATCCCAGCCCTGGGAGGTTGAGAACTAGAGGATCACTCTGGGTCCAGGCAGTACCTGTACCAAATACATTTTCTAAAAAAATAGCATACAAGGAAGAGAGATACACTGCCCCCCAATCTTTCATTTATTTTACACATTCTTCCTTTAGTACATACAGATGAGCTCTGTTTTCATAGCTAAGGTGATAGACGGAAACAAGACAAGCCCTTGCTTTCTTGGAGTCGGCTTTCGGAGGACAGTGTATATATTTCCGCAATAGCCTTCAGCAGATAGCACCCTGCCTGTCCTACTTTAGCCCAGCAGTGTGTGTGTGAATTTCAGGGCAAGCAGGAAACAGGGCACGCAAGGGCATGGACACCTCTCCACCCACACTGGTACACTCCAGTCCCCCGTAGGCTGGAAGGGTACAGATTCAGACCATAAATCCATGGATCACATTCACGGAAAATGGAGGTAAGCAAGCGTCCCATTTGAAGGGCCCTCAGAAAAAGGCCGCAATCCTCTAGTTGGCACCGTACACGTCCATCAGGGCCAAGATCAAGCTACGTGGATTTTCTACACCCGACGTGTGCTTCCCTCCCGCCATGCTGTCCTCGGCATCGCCTTTGGGCCCACTGTTTGGGTTCTGTCCATGTGCTCTAGCGCGTGGTCACCAATGAGCACAGGATAAGGACATCGACTCTCAGGTCAGAAACTTCCAAGCTGGATCTCGCCCCACGAGCAACGCTTGCCTCTAGGCTTGCACGTGCTCCTCTGCAAATGGAGATGGTAATAATCCTTACCTTGTGCTCAGCTGCCGACTTACAGCAGACGTCTGCGTGCAGTTCTTCAAGGTTGGTGCCTCATGAGCACCAACCAACGCCGATGGTCGCGCCTCGGAGAAAGATCTAGCATCAGCCCAAAGCCTGACCAGTTCCTGCTGCTGGCTCAAGTCAAAAGACAAAGGTTCCCAAGGCACCTCAGGTACTACATCTCAGTCCGGCTCATGCCTGCTGGGATGATCTTTGGCTTTACCGAGCTGCAGTGAGCCAGGAGCCAGAAGGCTGGCAGGCAGCAGGAGCCTTAGTCAGCCTTGGTAGGGCCCCTGGGCTCTGCCTTCGTAATAATAGGAAGTGCTGAGTCACTCTGCCCTCGGTGGGGTGGAGTGGGGTGGGTGGAGTTGGGTGGCCCAGCTCCCAAGGGCATTCCAGGGCCTGCTCCCTGCTCCCTCCCTCTGGTCTCCTGGCCCACTTACTGCTGACCTTCGCTTTGTCTCAACCCTCTGAATGCTCCAGCCTCTCCCTCACTGGCCCCACTGGTTATTTTCTCTCTCTAGGCTGTAGCTGCCTGATCTCAGTTCTTGAGGCAGAGCTGGAGGAGCAGGTGCCCTCACAGACACGTGGGAATTTCCACCTTTGAAGCAGGGGATGTCCCGGGAGGAAACAAGTTCCAAAGTTGCCCGAGTACATTGCTCAGATTCTTTTAAACGAATCAAATGGCAGGGAGAAGGAAGTAAATGAAAGACACACATGATGTGGAAACAGATGAAGAGGAAGCTAACCGGGAGAGCAGATGTGTTTTCTAGAAGTTAAATGAAGCACAACACCTTCATTTTTTTCTCTTTTTACTATATAGTTCAGGCTGGCTGGCCTTGAACTCACTATACAGCCCGTGATAACCTCCAACTCAGTGACCCTCCTGCCTCAGCCTCGCTTCCAAGCATGCATGCACCACCATACCTGACTTAATTCATTTCTTGATCTTATCTGTGCTAGTTAAGGGTGCCAGTAGAGTTCCCTGCCATCTCTCCTGTGCTAGAGAGTCTCCCTATAATAAGCACCAGTTGGGGGAACCAACAGACTCTTGCTCTATACCATGGAAATGTGAGATGAATCTGTCGTTTACGGCGATGCAGCTCTAAGGCAAGCAGTGCTCACCACGAGTTATAGAGCCGGTGAGCATCACCAGAAAAGAAGCAACAATGGAGATATCTTTCAATATCTTCACTAACTGGGGAGCCACGGTTGGCAAGAACTCCTAGCTTCTAAGGTCTTAAGGGAACCATTCCCAGCCCATGTCTCGGTCCTACTTCCTCACCTGTGAACATGGAATCGTTAGAAGACCGAATGGTGGCAGACAGCGGCTCTGGCTCCACAGTTCCTCTTGCAAACCTGTCCACAGCCCCACAAGGCACAGGATGTGGTATGGTTGGGTGCTCCGACCACTTCCTTCCCCCAGTCTATGAGGCTGCATTCTCTCAGCCACTGGGTGCTTCCTACCCTCAGGTGAGGCAATGATAACCACCTACCGGGGCTTCACACTCATCTCCACTCTGGTCATGAGCATGACTGAGGTCTGGCTGAATGGTTCCCCTTTCCCTGCTGTGTGTGTGCCCTTTCAGCTCTTTTGAAACAGTTGGAGGCTACCATGGGGACAAAGGGCAGGTACATTTCTGTTGCCCATTGAAAGTACAGTGTGGTCTTCTCTACCCCCCACTCTCCTTGACCTCAAAAACCAGGGCTGCCATTAAAGCTGGGATGTCTCACTGTGGTGTCTCCAAGAACAAAGTAGGTGAGTAAATAGAATGTTGGATCATCATGGAGAGACACGGAACAAACTCCTGGGCCCGTAACTGTGACCAGCACGATGGCCAAGGACTTAAAAACTGCTTTTGCTAAAAAAAAAATGATGGCTCTTTCTTGGGCCAACCAGTACCAGATGGGCAACTAAAAATAGGACAAAAACTTGTATCTCTGTCTTCATTTTACGTCTCCTTTATTCCCTTAAAGTCTTGAGTCAGATTCCTACTCTGCTCTGCCTATAGACCTGTTAATAATTTAAGGAGCATCTAGTTTAAGACACTTAGGGTTTCTTAGCTATAAAATTGCCTACTCTATATAATTTCTCTTCAAGACTGAGGACACCAGATAAAAGATTTGCAGAGAGGATCCTCATTTCCTCTGGAGTGGTCTCCTGGAGGTCTCCGGTCAGCCACCTTGGATTCTAGTTGAGCTCAGCAGAACCGAGGCTACTCCCACCCTTCCCTCCCCAGCCTTAGACAGACGCAGTCATCTCCTGGGAAGTGGACCAGGCCGACCGCTCAGCTGTGCGGGAGTCTCGCAACCAGAACTGAAATGCTTCTTTATGTATTTTAATTGTTTTGAGAAAGAGTCTCACTATGTAGTCCACACTGCTCTTGAGCTCAGTTATGTAGCCCAGGCTGGTCTTGAACTCATAGTGATCCTCTTGCCTCAGTCTCCCAAGTGCTGGTAGTACAGGCTTGCACCACCATACCAGCCAGGAATGAAATATTGACCGACTAGACCCAAGCTTCCCTCAGCAACCTCACAGCTGTGGCCTTTATTTAAGGAAGGATTTGATCATCTCTGTCATGGCTATGCCCCTGCCCCACCCCACATACACATATCAGCTTTTCTTCTCTGAAGCCAAAGTCTTGGCCTCATTGTCTGTCACTTTCCAGTTAATGCTTCTTGCTCCTCCTCCTCCTCTTCCTCCTCTTCTTCTTCTTCCTCCTCCTCCTCTTCCTCTTCTTCTTCTTCCTCCTCCTTCTTCTTTCTCCTCCTCCTCCTCTTCCTTCTTCTCCTCCTCCTTCTTCTTCTTTTCTTCTTTTTTAAAGGTTTCAAAAATTTATTGCTTCAATAGTACTGATCACAGAGAAAAAATTAAATTCCTGATTAAGTATATTCCACTGTCCAGACAATGGTTATTTTTAAAACTTTATTCAGCATTGTCTTGACCATGTTTTAAAGAGGACATCGCCTTGTGACCTCCCAGAAGGTAAATGTGCTGCAGCTCACGTGCAACTCCTCACAGTCCTAGCTTGGTCCTCCTCCACTGTCTCCTCCAGGAGTTGTACCTGATTTTATTACCTGTCTTTATACGAATCCACTGAGGAATGGGGCGATTCTACTTTTGCTTCTTGGCCAGGAATCATTGGATTCTAAAAGTCTTGTAAGAAGACTCGGTTAGGGTAGGAGGGGAGAGCACTCCAGTTAAAGCTACTGTCTGTCAACTCATGCCATTGTCTGGTTTAATTTCCATTATCACTGAGGTGAGGACCCACGCTACCCAGTGACGCTCTGAACAGGAGACTTCCCAGCGGCGGAGCAGGGGCTGTGTGCTCTGGCTCACAGAGGCTACACTGCTGGCCCATTCCCTGACCTCAAGATCACTTCTCTTGGTCAGTTCTTTAAAAGGTCATCTGCCCAGGAGCTCCTACAAGTTCTAATTTCAACACTTGTGCCAAAGATCATGTCCTTAGTTTAAATTCTTGTTCACATCTGTTTGGAGGCTGATTTTTTAAAGCTCCAAGTCTATGTGCTCTACAAATTCTCCTGGCTGCTGATAAAATGAACTCACGCAATCTCTTTTAGTTTAATTTTTGCTGTGAGCTATTGTTGAGAAACATGCTGAACAAAGCTATGGAAGGAGGACTGATGTTTAGTCATAAGATTATAGAAATCATTTTATTAATACTTCTGATGATAAAGCTACTATAGAGCCATTTTACAAGCTGTAACGGGTCCAGAACATTTGCACACCAAGATGAAGAGCTCAGTCATTTACCACCCACAGGCAGTGACTATCCACGTTTTGATGTATTTACTTCTGACCTAATATCCCTAGAAATTTTAGTAGAAATAGTGAGCCCATTGTTTTGGTCATTATGTCCTTTGGTGAAGAATTAGCATCGTGATAAGAGTGTGACATATGTATTTCCTAATGTTCAAAACAAGGTAGGCTTATAAGAGATGCTAAAATTACAGAAACGAAATCCTAGGATGGTTAAGTTGTCATTTGTTGGAGCAAGCATCCAGACCTGTCCCGCTCTCAGTGAAACTTTCAAGGAGACGGAAACCCCAGGCCTTTCGTGTATTTCAGGGGGAGTATGAAATGCAGAGAGAGCGGTGCGGGGAGGCAGGGGCTCTTCTCCGTGGCTTTAAATCTCCTCCGTTTATCATTAAACCGGGCCTCCGTGGTCAGTGCTCTTGCAGCGTCGCTCATCTTCTGGGAAAGGAGGAGGCGGCGCTGCTTCAGCTTCTGCTTCATCCCCCAGTCCCAGGCCAAGGCTGAGGTGCCCGAAGCGGGCCCTTGACCCTGCAAGCAGCTGCTGAGCCAGGTGGCCACGACGAGGATGGAGACTTGATGGTCTTTTCCAGTGCTGAGGAGCTGACTCGGCTCCTGCAGATCAAAAATTATGACATCGGGGCTGTGCTGGATGCCATCCAGTATGCCAGGCCACCCTCACTGCTGTGATGCAGCCCTGGGCTGGGCCTGCTTCCTTGTCTCCTAGTCATGTTGGAGTAGCCTAGAGCAGTAGGCCCATGAGGGACACTTTCTTGGTGTCCTTCCACAATCTTGGGGTGCAGATGAGCCATGGGGCAGAGGGCAGCAGACAGGGGTATGGCTGACAGCCAGGCCCTCTGCAGTCCCTGCCACCATCACCAGCAATACAGATCTTACCCATGGCCTTGTGCCTTTTTTTTTCTTACAAATGACCCAACACCTAGTTGATGCTATCACTGCCTGGGCATCTGGGGGTGGCAAGGCACAGGTTAGGGGGCTTCCTGCCAGAAGTGGTGAGGGGCCTGTGAGGGAAGTCACCCAGAAGACTCCTGTGTGCCCACTCTAGTGTCACTTCCAAATGTGGTAGCTGCTCTTTGGAATCACCTATCATTAAACAGCACATAGACGATTGATTGGTTGATTGGCTGGCTGGTGGATCGTGCAGGGTCTCACTGCACAGCTCTGACTTATAGTGATCCTCCAGTTTCCTGCCTCTCAAGTGCTGAATTACAGATATGTGCCACCATGCCCGGATAGCATATGGATTTAAAAACCAAAACAAAAACAGACCTGCTAAAAAGAAGTTCTTTCCTTTCTTTCTATAGCTATTCTTATAGTTTATTTAACCCATTTTCTGTTACTGGATTTTTTTTTTTTTTTGTCTTTTTGAGACAGGGTCAGGGTCTTGCTATGCAGTTCAGGCTGGCCTTGAGCTTACTTTTGTAGCCCAGGCTGGTCTTGAACTTGCACTGATCCTCCTGCCTCAGCCTCCCAAGTGCTGGGATTATAGGTATGTGGCCATTTTAAAAGAGATTTATTTCTCTCTGCATCCAAAGCACTGCTGCCTGATCTCGTAAGCTGACTAGAAAAGAACGGAGAGATACTTCTGTGGGGACACAGAGCCGCACAGGAGGAGTGTACTAAGGAGAGGGACAGTAAATGTCAGCCACTTTAAACTCAGTGGGGGCCTCAACAACCTCTTGGTTGCCAGGAACTGCCAGCTGCAGATAAGGTCACTGCAGCAGGTTCCAGACCCATGGTCCATCCTTGAATACTAAAGACAGAAATGTTCTTGTCCTCCTGCTAAAAAACGCCCAGATTCAGATACAAACATGTGGGCGCGCTGTGTGTGCCAGCCCTGTGCCAGAGCTTAGAGGGTTTAGGAAGCAGACACTCTTTGCCTACCGGAGTCTCCTTCATTCAGCGAGTATTTATTGACCACCTACTATGTGCCAGCCATTGTCTCGGCTGCATGGATCTATCAGTGAAGAGCACAGATAGAACCCCTGCCATGTGAAGCAGACTATTAGTGAGAAAAGAAAGACAACTGGCCACCAACACGGTGGAAGAAGCTCTGCAAATTCTGTAGCCTCCCGTGGTGCGGTGGAGAGTGAGGGCACAACTGCAGAACTCACAGGGTGGGCACACAGCCCCTCCCTCGGGAGTCACCTTCAGTTCCTTGGTCTCCTACATCCATTCACTTTCCTCCCACTTCCGCTTCATTTACTTACACTCGATTGCTCCATGAGTCAAGCATTTACATTCACTGATATATTTTTAAAAATGTCACCTCTGTCTCTGCTTAACCCCTCTTCCTGTCCCTTCTCTGAAATCATCCCTACTGCTTTTTAATTTATACTTGCAAGATTTTTGCATTTGATAAAAACAAGGAAATAATCTTCTTTCCCCTCCTTTCTTACACAAGATTACTTTCTGTACATATCTTTTATTTCTTCATCTATTCTTGTATCATGAATCTTGGTCTGTAGTGAGCTCTTTTCTTCTTTCTTTCTTTCTTTCTTGTACTGGGGAATCAAACCCAGCACCTTGATCTTGATCCTCAGCTTCCTTTTTCTTTTCTTTCTTTCTATAGCTATTCTTATAGTTTATTTAACCCATTTTCTGTTACTGGATTTTTTTTTTTTTTTTTTTTTTTTTTTTTTTTTTTTTTTTTTTTTTTTTTTTTTTTTTTTGTTTTTTGTGTTTTTTTTTTTTTTTTTTTTTTTTTT
>PVJA010056639.1:0-10738 GCA_004027025.1 Myocastor coypus
ATATATATATATATATATATATATATATATATATATATATATATATATATATATATATATGTACACTAGTGAAAACCAAACATATCCCTCTGTCATCACATTTAATTTACACTTGAAATGCTGAAACTTCCTTCCTAGCAGACCATGCATAATCAAGATAAAAGGCAGATGAAACATTCCTGTATTTATACTCGGGCAAATTCCTGTCTTACCGCAGTTACTGACTATATCAGTGTTTTGTGAATGAGGGTGGATTATTAAGATAGAAAGTCAAGAGGCTCTTACTCTTCCTTTCTCCACAAGGTTTGTAATCATGATAATGATTCCTGTATTTTGTTCCCAAATCATCCTCCAGAAATCTTCAAATGTAGATTTTAAAGGTCCCTGGGTGGCAATGTAGGCTTTTGCTCTGTTGTAACCCTTCGAAGATGACACAGAACAGAATGAGATGAACATAGCTATCAGAGAAGACCAGTTAATAATTCAAGCATCTGCCACACTGAGTAGGCTGGGTTTTTAGTGAAAGCTTTGTGTGGTATTAAAATTTGTTTGGCAGTTTCAGTTGCACTTTTCAATTTTCAGAAACAGGTTTGTAAAAACATTTATGACTTACATCAACATAGTTTGCATTAATGTAGTCGCTGTGCTTAGAGTCTTTTCCTGGTAAAGGTCTTAACTTCACCCTACTGTGATCATCTATAGAGGATAAGAAGGCAAAAACACATTGGTGATTTTTTTTTAAAAAGTAGCATTCTAAACATGAAACAAGGCAATTCCATAATGTGGCATCTCTGGGAATGTCCTGGCCTTCTACTTTTGGCAGAATAAGTACTGAACAGCACATTCAAATCTGTCTCAGAAAACGGGGTGCAGGCTAGTGAGATAGCTCGGCAGACTAAGCACATGCTTATGCAAGCGCAGGGACTGGGTTCAGTCCCTTACACCACATGCTGTGCCAGCTCCGCCCCAGGCATGCTGACCCAGCCCCCAAGTCCAGGTGTGGTGGCACATGCCTGTAATCCCACCACTGGGGAGGCTGGAAGCAGGAGGAGCACTATGAATCCAAGCAATGGAATAACACTCTTTACCAAATACATTAAAAAGAAAAAAAAAAGTGGAGCTACCACTGCCTCATTTTGTGGCCGGGGGGAGGGGCAAGAAATGCAAATTAAGGTCTGTATTAGTTTGTGTGACACTATTGCAAATGGTAATCCTCCAAAAATTCCCTCCCTCCCTCCCTCCCTCTCTCTCTCTCTCTCTCATGTTTAGCACAGGGTCAATAGGGTCTTACTACACAGATCAGACTCATAGCGATCCTCTGTCTCCAACCTCCCAAGTGCTGGGATTACAGATGTATGACACCACACCCAGTCTTCATTTTCTTTTTGAAACGACGTTCAGAGGCCTTCATTACCCAGCCACCCTTCCACCTTCTACTACGATAGATATAAAAGGTAGCTTTCATTTCTCGTCCAGAAATTTCTTTTTTAGGACATTCCCTTGCTAAATTTAGAGAGATTCCCTGCCCTATTTCCACAAGATCTATGTAATTGCAGGAAGTAGAACTTCATTTCCTAGCAATCTCTACACAGAAATCAGTGCCCAGATGTTAAGGCTCACTTTTCCTTACGTTAGGAACAAAGCATTGTATGCATCTGTACTTATTCACAGAGTGAGCCTTGAGTTTTAGATCAGCAAGAAGAATGAAAGGAAGCCCAGCTGTTGCTTGCATTTTACCTAGAAAGGAACAGAATGGGCAAAGGCCAGCATTTATTTAAGTTGTCATTATCATCAAAGGTTAGTTCACAGAGAAATCAGTGAGCCTGAGGAGACTGGCTGAGGTACTACTGGTCTCTGATTACACTAAAGCACTTTTACAAAGCTACTGACTTGTTTATTGTTCGTGCTCAGATATATCAACAGGTCATATGAAATGAGCCGCCTATTAAAAATGACAATTTTGTAGCATATTCCAAATAAAAATTTTCTGCTTAGGCCTCTGGATATAAACGAGTATGCCTTAGCAGCCATTTGAAGTTGTAAAATTTGCATTGCATAAGTACTAGAAATGGTGTGGTAATATTCATATATATGCTGAAAGTTGTATTGGTCCTAGGATAGCAGGGCTGTCCTGAATCATGTTTCTGGCACAATTATACCATTATTTTACTTGTTTCCTTGACTTTTTTTTTTTTTTTTTTTTGTCTTTTTGAGACAGGGTCTCACTATGCAGTTCAGGCTGGCCTTGAGCTCACTTTTGTAGCCGAGGCTGGTCTCGAACTTGCACCAATCCTCCTGCCTCAGCCTCCCAAGTGCTGGGATTACAGCTTTGCATCACCACGCCTGGCTACCTTGACATTTTTATACCACTTTTTGTTCCAAGAAGGCATCGATATAATAGGAAAAAATAAAGTGACAGGTGATGCACTCATAATGTGGTCACGAAAACATAAAAACTCAACCCTCTGTGCTTCTGAAAACAAAATCACATCTAACTTGAATGTGTGAAATGAATCTGCACTGAAGTAGAGGGACCACTCTGTAGCCAAACACCATGGCCTCGGGCACATCACGGGCAAGTTACTTGGTCTTCCATCTCTTCCTTCCCAGCCACTTTGAGCAAACGCAGAAGAGGTCATTACAAGTGAAGGCTGAGGTAGGGGAGGGGATGATAGGAGAAAAAAAGAGAACTTTGTTTTCTCTTCTCTTTTTAAGCTTTTACATCAGTTTTTTTTAGAGCAGTGAAAGGAAATCCTATTCAAAAGTAAGTTACAGTTCTGTTTAAAACTTCAGGAAGAAACAAAGTTATCTCTATACATATATCCTACATATAAAATCTCAAGAGAATTGACAAAAATTAATAGGTTCAGCAAGGTCATAGGACATAAGATAAATGTACAAAAATCAGTCATGCTCCTTCATTTTGGCATTGTAGCTAGGCCTCATGGATTCTAGCTAAGTGCTCCACCACGGGGCTACATCTGGTCCCTTCGCATTTCACTGGGAGACAAAGTCCCCGTGAGTCGCCCCGACTGGTTTTGCACTTGCGGTGCTCCAGTTTTCAGATTCTCATGCACATGTGACTCTAGGTATGTGCTACTGAGCCTGTTTCAAAGTATGAGCAATCTGAAAATTAAGTGAACAATTCATTGATCGTAGCATTATAAAGAATAAAATTCTTAGGAAGAAATTGAACCTACATAGGTGGGAAGGTATCTACCTGCATGGATTACAGTTACACGACAATACTGTCACAATGCAGCTCAGTCTACAGATTCATTGTGTGGTAGTCACTACCAAAGTCCATTCATATGGCAGTCAAATTCATATGGAAACCCAAGGGACCCAGAATAGATAGCACAGCTTTGCAAAAGAAGGCTGACAAGTCCTCTAGGGAGTCACAGTTCCCAACTGGAAAACTTCTCACAAAGCTGGCTGTCACCGAGACAGTGCAGTACTGGTGAAACGAGGAAGTCCATACAGACCACCGCCTCAGAGGTGGGAACCCAGAAACAACCCACTGTGACCTTTAGGAAGAAGGCTGAGACAGCCGCATGGAGGCAGGCTTTCTCTGAGAATACCTCATGGTACAGAGACCTCCGCGCAAGTGGGTGACAAGGAAGTGGGCTGGAATTGTCGCCCAGGGCTACAGGTAGGACGTGCCTGGCATGCTTAAGGCCCTGGGTTCAATGAAAGAAAAGAATGAAGATGGACTACTACCTCAGACTAAATATCAAAATTGAATTGGAACTGATGAAAACCTAAGAGCTAAAAATAATGAAATTCTTATAATTGAGTAAATCTTGGATTAGGCAATGCTTCCTTAGATATGACACCAAAATTAGACATCAATAATAAAAAAAGTCGACTGCACCAAAATTTAAAAAAATTTTGCTTCAATGGATCCCAGTAAGACCCAGAAAATGGTAAGGCAATAGAACGAGAGAAAATTTTTTGCCAGTTATATAGAATCTGCCCTAAGAATATAAAGATATCATTATATCTCAGCAAAAAATGACGATTCAGTCAGCGATGGCAAGGGAATGAGGTTTAAAAAGGCATTTCTTTAAAGATAATTCACCAGTAAAAACAGGAGAAGCTCAACACCCCCGGCCATTAGGGAGATTCCTATCAGCTGCAGTGGGGTGCCACTACACACACATGGGGGGCTATCATCAAAAACCCAAGAGCAAATGAGAAAAGTATTGGAGGAATGTAGAAACAGCCTTCCCACATGTTCTGGTAGGAATGTAAAATGATACAGGTGCTTTGAAAAAAAGTTCAATACTTCCTCAAAAAAATTTTTTTTGTTTTTTGTTTACAGGACAGTTATCAGTCTGGCTTGGTGATGGACAGCTGTGATCCGAACACACTGGGAGGCTGAAGGAGAATCCAAAGTTCAAGCACAGCCTGTGAAATGTAGCAAGACTCTCTCTAAATAAAAATTATAGAGCCTTATGTATGAACGTTCAGAGGAACATAACTCACAGTAGCCAAAGAGTGTCTATCCAACGATAAACAAATAACCAAGGTATTATATATTCGCGCAGTGTGAAGAGTGCGCGAGTAGCGATCCGAAGTCTGGCATAACTGGCTCGAAGATTCCGTGTTAAGTGGCAGAAGCCGACAAAAGGTCATGTCTTACGTAATCGCACATAGTGAAATGTCCACACTAAGTGAATTTTAGAGACAGGACACAGGCGATTTCTAGGGGGCTAGTACAGAGGATGGAGTGAGAGGGACCACTAACTCCAGTGAGGTCCTTATTAGGGACATGAAAAATAGGATAAAATTCATCATACTTAGCTTTCCAGCTCTGAAAACATTAAAGCCAAGTGAATCCTACACTTTATGTGGGAATATTCTCATATATGAATTATATTTTACTAAAACTTTATTAAACAGGACTTTACATTATGGTTCAAATTTTTTTTAAATTTTAATTTTATTTTTGAGGCAGGGTCTTGCTATGCAGTTGGGCTGGCCTTGAGCTCACTTTTGTAGCCCAGGCTGGTCTTAAACTCGCACCAGTCCTCCTGCCTCAGCCTCCCGAGTGCTGGGATTACAGGTATGAGCCACCACGCCTGGCTTATGGTTCAAATTTTAAGTTGTCCAATTTAAATTCTCTATTAACTAAAGTCCTGCGTAGTGTGGTATTAACCCATAATGCTTGTTAACCCTAAAATAGTGGCATTTCTGCCTTTCGTATCAGAGATGAGATGCCTTGAGGATTCCTTGCTATATATTCTTGGAAAAAAGATACTGGAATCATCTGCATAAACTTCCTTGGTTAAACATCCCCAAACTGACACCTGAAATGCTCCAAAATAGGAAGATGTCTGAGCACTGCATCGGTTCGCAGGCAGTTTCAGATTCATCATTTCAGGATGCAGATCAGTGATGCTCGATGCGTGCTGCCTGGCCTGATGCGTCAATGCAGTGTGGCCCTCACCACACGAGGAGTCTGTGCTCTTACACTGTTCCTTTGGCTTCTAAATGAACATGGCCTGGCTGAGTCTGGGACTTCCAGGTGCTCCTGACCTTGGAAATACATTGAGTAGGGCTAAAGATAAGGACCAATGGAAGGGCAAATTACCTCGTGTCCAAAGGACTGCTTGAAGAGCTGGGCTTGGTAGTGCAGACCTTAATCCCAACACTCTGGGAGGCTGAGGCAGGAGGGTTCTGAGTTCAAACCCAACCTAGACAACTTAGCGAGACCTTACCTCAAAAATTTTAAAATACAGCCCAGATGAAGGCCTTGGAACACACACACACACACACACACCCCTACTTCGAAACCCAGCTTACTTGATTCAGTTCCTCAAATTTCTGTTTCTACTGAAGTGAGTTGGCTCTCACTGGTTTAAAAGTTGTGAAGATAGCCAAATGACATTTCTACTTTGGTTCGAAAACTTGATATAATAGCACCTCATGTGGAAACAGTGCATCTCAGAGCCCTGCTTATATTTATGTTAGTAAACTCTACCCCGTCTGACTGCTTCATGAAACACCAGGATGACAGAAAATGTCCCTTTTTCTGCTATGCTGCTACACATAGGCTCATGAGAGGTTAGCTTACAAGAAACGTTCTTTGCTTTCTGATTCTCACCTGTTGGCTTTTAGTTTACATCCAACTGAGAAGATTTAATTTCTTTGAAATTGAAGATTAAGGATTATTACTCACATGCTAAAATGTTGATGTATCTGTTCTTGTGCTTGTTATCGGGATGATTGGAATGTTCTGCAGTGATGTTCATATCGGCCGTACAGCGTTGCACTTCCTAGTGACAGAAAGAAACAGCAAGATTTCAGGCATGCTTTAGAGAGAAAGGAACTACAGTCAGGTCCCACACTCCGCACAGTTGGTGCTGCTGCTGATAAAAATAAACACAGTGGACTGCCTACCACATGATAGTACTCACAGCTGTGCACAGCACACCATTACTTGATGTTAATCAAAACTGTCTTACTGGCCCTTGCATTTACCGTGCTATTTTTTTAATCAGCATTTTAGAGGTACCCGGACTTAAAAAAAACATTACTGGAGACATTCACGGTTCCTCGGCATTTCATTGCGGCAGCATGCTCATACACCTGTGTACTGCATGACGCAGTTCAGTCGTTACGCCGTGCTGAACCTAGGTCTGTGCGCACATGGTCTGTTGTGTATACGTGGTGAATAAAGGACTCTGAGGTGTAGGATTCAGCACATGTCCTTTTCAAATATAAAATATGCATGAAAAACACACTTCCTAGCATTGAAGTTGTCATTTCTTCCCTAAAACCCAACATCAGATATGATTACCAGAACTATAACCATGTCCTATGGACAATATGAAGAAGGTATAATGATCTATCTTTCCTTCCTTCCTTCCTTCCTTCCTTTCTCTCTTCTTTCTTTCTTTCTTTCTTTCCTTTCTTCCTCCCTCCCTCCCTCCCTCCCTCCTTCCTTCCTTCCTTCCTTCCCCTGGTGATTGAACACAGAACTTCGTGCCGGCCTGGCAGGTGCTCACACTGCTGAACCATCTCCCCAGCCCATGATTTTTATTCTTTACTAAATCACCAATCAACCTCATTCCAGACTTTCACATAGGCGTCGGGAAACAAACAAAAATGTCTTTTCTGAGCGTATAACAGTTTGCAAGAACACGCGATTGAGCACTTCACTACGTACACTATCCTACTATACAGCAAGCACACAGCACCACAGCTGTGACCATGTCTGGCAGGTACTGGCAAAAGAAACAAAACAAGAGAGCTCCATAACAGAATGCTACTTCTGTCATTGGTTTGCATTTGCAAGTGTCCAAGTGGGATCAAGAAAAGAAGTCTTAGAAAATGATGATAGGAGAGTTTAAGATAAGAGATGACAGTTCCACTCAGCCCAACAGGGTGACTGGGAATTTAACAAGTACAGTGTCCACCACCATTTGCTATATGGTTGGTACAGGCCTAAGATGCAAGAGACTACAGATGATTCTGAGGACTCAGTCCTGAAATGACAGCCACATAGGCTCACGTCGAGCTCCGATGCGTGGCCCTGATTGGTTAGCTGTGAACTCCGCATTTTATTTAAGTGAATTGCTTTAAGAAAAGGAGTAAGTAGCAGTTCAGTGGGGAATGATGTGTTTCTACTACCTGAGCCATGAATATAAACATCCCCTATTAAGCCAAATAAGGTACAGTCAAGTCCATGACCTACGACCCCCTCCCATTCTGGGAGAATGCTCATTAGTGAGATTCATCTGTAAGTCCAACGAGTGACTCTTACACACCGTTGACACAAATACACAATGAAAACCTTCTAAAAACACTAAAGCACACCCTTGGCACACTTTTCCTCTTGCTCCCAGGACTCTGGGCTCTGATGGAGCACTATACTGTGTATACCATCCTACCATGCAGTAAGCACACAGCAGCACAGCTGTGACCATGTCTGCTGCATACTGGCAAAACAAAACAAGACAAAACAATCCACACAAAATGCTACTTCTGTGATTTGTATTTGAAATGTTCTTTTAATTACTTTTAAATACTAATTGCAAAGTCGATTAGTATTTGTGGAAGTTTGGAACTTCAGTGTTTGTAAGTCAAGCACTTCCTATATGAGGATGCTGAACAGCCAAATTTTCTATAGCACATGGCTCAAATGCGAGAAACTACTGGAGCTCCCCGATAAGGGAAGCCATCGGCAGCCCCAGCGGCTACACACAGCTGGCAAAAGTAACACAAGATTGCCAGGAGAAAGGTTTCACACGCGGAAGGTGTAACAGTTTAGGAGCATGCAGGCTTTTTCACAAAGGAGCTGCATAGCAATTATGAATACTTTCCACAGTATGTACATTAGACATAATAAAAACAAACTTGTTCTTTTATGTTCACAAAGCACTTTCTAGGGAGGAACTTGCTGCTGTAATAAAAGAAATCAAGGAATTAAATAGCATTGCTGTGTTCTGAGGAACCATGTTCTAAAGATTTTCAAATTATTAGATGCATAACATGCCTAACTGTAGGCCTTCTCAGCTATCCATTAAAAACAAAAGCCCCGTAGTCATGAATTTAACCCACCTCTTTGGGGAATACTTATTGCATAAGAGTTGTGGTCTGCTTCATATAAAGGTGATGAACTGTTATTTTCTCTTGAGTTCTGAAATGGTTTAAAACCTTTAGCTTCATAAATTCCACTTTAAAGAGCGTGACAGGCTGCATTTAGCTTTCTAAACTGAAAGTACGGAGACAATGGGATGAGTCTGATATGCTAACATCAACCACCGTGTAAGCCATGCTGAGCACACCCAGAGCATGGGCTCTTTTGGAACTGTCTGAGACTCCTGAGGCATGTTCTAAGTCAGATGACAGAGAATGTTTGAAAGTATATTTGTAGTCTAAAATATACTAATTCAATCTACATGTAAGTCCTACAAATAAGCTGACAGGCTTGCTTGGTTTTTGTCTTTGCCTTTTTTTTTTTTTTTTCAAATCTTTTATGTATATATTTGGTATAGGGTCTCACTGAGCAGCTCATGGCTTAGATACACAGTGATCCTCTTGTTTTCAGCCTCCCAGTGCTGGGATTATAGGTGTGTGCCCTGCCTGGTCTCAGTGGTCAGCTCAGTGATCACAGGGCTGGCATGCCATGTAGTACCTGGGAGCGAAACCCAGGCTCTGTGCTTGCAGGTGCTTAGTCCACTGAGCTATCCTGTTGGTCCTGATTTCTGGCCTTGAAATACATTTAGCAAATCTTTAGGGTGGAGTTGTTAAGATATCCTGAGAGATTTTAGCTCCTGGTGTTCTAACCTGAAACTCATCATCTTGGTAGTTCTCTTCTCCCTGTCGTGTGGGTCACACCACGACTTTATGGACAGAAACGGGGTCCCCATTGTAAAGGCGTGCACTGGACCAGGACTGGATGGGAATGGTTGTGTGCACTGTTTATAACAGTCACTCAACATGGCCTAGATTATGTTGTTACCTAAAACTTTGATCTGGTCCTTGGCCCCTACTCACATATGTTCAATTATGTGAATGACAGAAGACAAAGAATAGTCATAAATAATGTCTGATTTTATTAAAACTCATCCAGTTCGCATGAGATATGCTTTTGTCTTATGGCTACCAGTGCCATCTGTAATTTCTGTCACAAATGCATTGTTCATTTAGATGCTGATAATGCCATCTCGTTGTGGAGTGGCCTTTTTCAGTCAAAACTGGCATTTCAAAACTAATGTAATATTAACAAGTGTTGAAACCTTGCAAGTGACACTGGCCATGGCCCAGTATGCATAATGAGATTCCCTATTCAGCACAGTGATAAATAGCTTACAATAAAGGAGCCAGGCATAGTGGCACATGCCTGTAATCTCAGCACTTGGGAGGCTGAAGAGGAAGGATTCTTTCAAGTTTGAAATGAACCAGAGTGTATTTTTAAAGGACAGAAGTAGCCTGTAGAAGCCCAGCATTTGTTGACCGGCAGGCATGATTTTAATGCAGCGGAGCCCGTGTGAAGACAGGTCAGGTGTATGGGGGTGTAGTTGACTACTGTGAATAATTAAACGGTGTCAGCACCAGCTGTGGTGAATAGCACAGGGGTCTCCCATCATAAATAATTGAGGAAGCAGAGGTGCACTCGATCGTCCTGATCCAACTCTGCTCTCCAGTGGATAAATGCTTGCCCTGGATCCCATCAGCACTGTTAAATGCCTCATATTCTTGCTCACTCATCCAGCCAGCAGTCAGCGGGACTGAATCACTTCAGCGCCACGCGCAGCCTCTGCGCTCGTGAACACAAGACGCTTGACTTAAGCCTGAGCCTTTGTCGTTGAATAGGCATGTTTGGGGGGCATCTCCTGGCAGCATCAAATGCTGGATGTGGCTTTGTTCTAGGAAACACGACTTTGCCGAGTAGATCAGGATCCTCTCTCCTGTTTCTATCACCATTACTGCCACTAGGTTAAAAAACAAGAACTGACAGAACTGAACGTGAGTTGTCAGTAGATTTCCCTCCCGGTGCCCTTGGGGATTCCAGAGTTGCCGGGACACGGGACACGGGCTGCGCCTGCCTTTCCTCCCCACTGTTACTACCCACCCAGCATCAATGCGCCTCCAGGCTCTGGATCCCCAAGGGCTTCCTGGCTTCATGTGAGCCCCACAGCCAATTGTATGAGAAGTGGTAGCAGGTTAGCGTCACCATTTCCACTTGAACGTAGCAGTGAGAGAGAAAGGAACTGATTTACCCACA
>PVJA010056640.1:0-10738 GCA_004027025.1 Myocastor coypus
AAAAAAAAAAAAAAAAAAAAAAAAAAAAAAAAAAAAAAAAAAAAAAAAAAAAAACAAGCAAAGGTTCTGAAACAAGAAAAAAATAAATAAATAAAATAAAAATTAAAAAAAAAATAAAGGCTTATTAGTAAGGAGGAACTGAGTAACGGTCTCCCTCCACTCCCTAATGTAAGTCCTGTAAACACACTTAGCTTAAGGTGTACCTTGTAAAGACAGCTTACTCAACCAACCCCACACGGCCCAGTTGTACGTGTCCTAAACTGTGAATGACCCCTTAGTCACGTGACTTTTTTTTTTCTTTTCTTTTCTTTTTTTTTTTGTCTTTTTGAGACAGGGTCTCGCTATGCAGTTGAGGCTGGCCTTGAGCTCAATTTTGTAGCTCAGGCTGGTCTCGAACTTGCACCAATCCTCCTGCCTCGGCTTCCCGAGTGCTGGGATTACAGATGTGCGCCACCACGCCCAGCAGTCACGTGACTTTTGCCTTAAAAACTTCTTGCTTCCTGGGCTAGGGGCCAATCAGTCTTCTATGTGAGAAATGACCGGAGGCCCTGAGCTCAGTAATGAAGGCTCATTTTATTTTATTTATTTATTTATTGCCTTTTTGAGACAGGGTCTCGCTATGCAGTTCAGGCTGGCCTTGAGCTCAGTTTTGTAGCCCAGGCTGGTCTCGAACTCGCACCAATCCTCCTGCCTCAGCCTCCCCAGTGCTGGGATTACAGGTGTGAGCCACCACGCCCGGCTGAAGGCTCATTTTAAATTCTCATTTTGGACTCTGGTCTGGCATCAGGAGCACCAGGGCTCTGAAGAAACCCCACCGGCCCTTCTGGAGAACACTTCCTCAGTCCTTTCATTCTTATTCTGAGATCCCAGAAAGAAAGAAGTTGCCAAACAGAAGCGGCCTTTAATTTTGTCATATTGAAAATACCATTGCCGGGTGTGGTGGCTCACGCCTGTAATCCCAGCACTTGGGAGGCTGAGGCAGGAGGATCGCTGCGAGTTCGAGACCAGCCTGGGCTACAAAAGTGAGCTCAAGCCAGCCTGAACTGCACAGTGAGACCCTGTCTCAAAAAGCCAAAAAAAAAAAAAAAGAAAACACCACTATCAGATATCGTTAAAGAATTTGAGTAAACCAAAATTCAGTGGCAAGCACTTTAAAAAACACATGTTAATGGGCTGGCGAGATGCCTCAGCAGTCTAAAGTGCCTGTTTAGGCAAGCTTAGGTAACTCCAGGTGTAAGGCCTAAATAATTTTTTTTTTTTTTTTTTTTTTTTTTAATTTTTTTTTTTTGGTGGGACCAGGGTTCAAACTCACGACCTTGCACTTGCCAGGCAGGCACTTGTGCCACGGAGCTATCTCCCTGGCCCCTTGGGCCTAAATAATTTTAAGATCACATATGTGATTTAAAAATAAAACGACTGGCCGGGCGTGGTGGCGCACGCCTGTAATCCCAGCACTTGGGAGGCTGAGGCAGGAGGATCGATGCGAGTTCGAGACCAGCCTGGGCTACAAAAGTGAGCTCAAAGCCAGCCTCAACTGCATACTGAGACCCTGTCTCAAAAAGACAAAAAAAAAAAAAATAAAATAAAAAAATAAAAATAAAAATAAAAATAAAACGACTTTCAGTAAGGGGGCCCTACCTACTGGTTTAGGGTCATAGAGCTTAGACAATCCATGTTCCTAAAACAAAGGCCTGGCTTGAGCAAAGATTTCATCTCCAGCCTAAGAACACTCTTGTGAAATAGGTTAGTTAACATAGTTAAAACCCACCTGTTCTTGGCTTGAGCAAAGATCTCATCTCTGGGCCTAAGAACATTCTTATGGGGGCTGAGGAGATAGCTCCATAGCACAAGTGCCTGCCTGGCAAGTGCAAGGTCATGAGTTCAAACCCCAGTCCTTCAAAAAACAAAAAACAAAACAAAACAAAACAAAAACATTCTTATGAAAGAGGTTAGTTAACATAGCTAAAACCCACCTGTTCTTGGAATACAACTAAAACCACAGAGTTAGCCAAGTAATTGCCCCTTTTGTTCTGTTCCTCTTAGTTACCTTGGAAACTCATATATTCCCAAAGCCCACCAATTTTTTTTTTTCTTGCTTCAGAACTTTTGTTTGTTTGTTTATTTATTTATTTCTATGACTGGCTCAGCCTGCCCTGAGGGCAGGGCTAGCGCAGCATGTGGTGCCGGGGATCGAACCGCAGTCCCTGCAGCCGCCTAAGCTTTCCTAAGCAGGGGCTTTAGACCACTGAACCATCCTGCTGGGCCCCACACCAATTATTTTATTTTTGTTCTTTTGGTACCAGGGATCAAACTCAGAACCTTGCGCTTGCCAGGCGGGTGCTTATGCCACTGAGCCATTTCCCTGGCTCCCACCAATTATTTTAAATGTCAACCTAAACTAACCAATGCGATTCGCTTGTGTAACTTGCTTGCTCCCTCCCCCATTCTTGTGGTTTTTGCCTTTAAAAACTGTGTCTGCTACACTGACGGGGCTCTCTGTTCCTGCGTGTTCAGATCGCCCTGTGTATACATAGATAAATAAAGCTTGCCCTTTGCAGTTTGCATGAGAGACGGACTCTTGGGGTCTCCTTCCGCGGTGACTCGACCCTTACACAGGGACCAAGGTTCCACCCCCAGCATCACATGCTGCGCCAGCCCCACCCCCAGGGCAGGCTGAGTGGGCCATAATATAAATAATAAATAAATAAATAAAGTTAAACATACATACACAAGTTAAGAGGGAAAATAGAAAAACTGTGTGGCTTTTTCTTCTTCAATTTCTTGGTTCCAAAAAGGGACAGTATCAAACAATCCCTTGGCAGAAACTTTCACTATAAAAGCTCACCATATTGGATTCCATCCTGTTTCTTTCTTAAGTCTTTGCCACAGAGCTTTTAATTCTGTACGTGTTTAGTACAGCGTCTACGGAGTCTCACTACACTCCTTGGACTCAATCGCGGCTCAGTTTGCACCCTGAGGGTAGGGCCACAGCGGCAGCGGGGGCCACGGCAGAACTGTTATTTTGTTCTGATTTTTTCTTTTTTCTTTTTTTTTTGGTCTTTTTGAGACAGGGTCTCACCATGCAATTTAGGCTGGCCTTGAGCTCACTTTTTTTTTTTTTTTTTTGTCTTTTTGAGACAGGGTCTCGCTATGCAGTTGAGGCTGGCCTTGAGCTAACTTTTGTAGCCCAGGTTGGTCTCGAACTCACACCAATCCTCCTGCCTCAGCCTCCCAAGTGCTGGGATTACAGGCGTGAGCCACCACGCCCGGCTAGAGCTCACTTTTGTAGCCCAGGCTGGTCTCGAACTTGCACCGATCCTCCTGCCTCAGCCTCCCGAGTGCTGGGATTACAGGCGTGCGCCACCACGCCCGGCTTGATTTTTGTTTTTGAGACACAGTTTTGCTGTGTAGTTCAGGCTGAATTTAAACTCACCAAGATTCCCCTCCTCAGTCTCGTGATTTCTGGGATTACAGCTGTGCACCGCTAAGCCCAATAGGAACACAGGGTTTTGTTTTGTTTTTTAAGCCAAGTAACAGCGGGGGGAAAAGAAGCATGGATGCGGAGGACACTCCCAACCTCTGCACCGGCTTCCCTTGTGGCATCCCTGGCCCGGTCAGCTCTGCCTCACTGGGCTCAGAGCCTCCGAGTTTGCCCTTCCAGGTTCCGCTTCGAAGACTTGGTCCCCAACATGTTTAAGGTCCCCGTGTTTGTCCCTCAGACCAAAGACTGCTTCAAAATCAGGTTCATGGGGCCCGGCGGGATGGCTCAGTGGTCTAAAGCACCTGCTTGGGAAAGCTTGGGTGGCTTCAGGGACCGCGGTTCGATCCCCGGCACCACATGCTACGCCAGCCCTGCCCTCGGGGCAGGCTGAGCCGGCCATAAAAATGAGTGAGCAAGCAAAGGTTCTGAAACAAGAAAAAATAAATAAATAAATAAAATAAAAATTAAAAAAAAAACAGAATCAGGTTCATGTGACTCGGCAATTTTTTTTTTTTTTTTTGTCTTTTTGAGACAGGGTCTCGCTATGCAGTTCAGGTTGGTCTTGAGCTCACTCTTGTAGCCCAGGAGCCCAGGAGGATCGTACTCACACCGATCCTCCTGCCTCAACCTCCCGAGTGCTGGGATTACAGGCGTGAGCCACCACGCCCAGCTTGGCAATGATTTTGATGTCAGAAAAACCAAACAGTTGGCATCTCTAAGTGCAAAGAATACCCAGGGCTGGGAAGGTAGCTCAGTGGCTTAAGTGCCTGCCTGGCAAACACAAGGTCCTGAGTTCGATCCCTGGTACTGTTGTAGGCGGGTGAATTAGATATAAATATTCTAGGCCATCAGGTAGGGCCAGGCCCTGAAGGACGATGTAGAAGACAAGGTGACTTCACAACTACAGACACCCCTCCACCTTGGGTCAGATCTCAAGACAAGAGTAAAGGAAGGCAGCTACATACTTCCCTAGGGATGGACATCAGGGATTGATATGCTAAGTAAGTATCAGTCACCTTAAAAGAGCCTGGAAAGAGTCACCAGCCCAGGCCCAACAGGAAGAGACCTTGCTCTGTCTTCTTGCCCTCTTGCTACGCCACTTGGCTTCCCATTGGATCCCGATTTTAATCAGTTTCACCTGAGCATCGGTGCTTGTTATCTCATTGGAGGACCGGAGTCTTTGGTCTTTGTCCCACCTCATACTCACCTAAGTGAGAAGACAATTCCCATGTCTTCTCCACGACCTTAGACCCAGCTTGCCACATGATCCCCCCCCTCTCTCCCTTCCTCCCTCCCCCCACCCCCTCTCTAGCCTTCTTTCCCTCAATAAATAAGTTCTGCTCATTACCTCTGTTTGTTACTAAAATTCATTCTTTAGTTTTAGAGAACACAAACTTGTCCCAGGTGCTTTTCAGGGTGGGGATCGGTTTTCCCTACATCATTGGGAGGTTCCCTACTGGAAGTCGTCCACACCTGATCATTTTTTTTTTTTTCTTCCTGCATTACGACAAGCAAAATAGCAAACTTTTGAGGGCCAGGGAGATAGCTCAGGGGCACAACTGCCTGCCTGGCAAGTACAAGGTCCTGAGTTCGATCCCTGGTTGGGTGTGGGTGAGTAGAAAGCAGAAGAGATCTAATTTGCATACTCTTCTTTGTCAGTTGGGATTAAGTCTTAAAAAACTTTGGTATTTTGCTAATTAAGTTTATTTGGGGGAGGGGTACAAAACATGACCAGAACCAATGAGAACAAAATCCAGAGCACAAATTAATTCTTCCTCCTTACTGTGGTTCAGAATTTCAGTGTTTCTTTCTCGTTCTTTTTTATGCCTTTTTCTTTTTAAGCAGGGCTAGGGATGATAGCAAGGTGCTCAGCCACTGCACCATATCTCCAGACCCCCAGGACTGTGTTGTGGGGGGGCTCATGGGCCAGGCTCCTTCTGCTCATCAGCTGCAGGGCTGGCCCAGCTCTGGGCAGTTTCTAGAAAGGGCCAAGTGATTTTCTCCCGGGGAACTGACCCAAAGGGCACTTGCCGAAGCACTCCAGTTTTCCTGACATTCCGCTCCTAGGGCAGAGGGGTGCTGCTTCCCAAATCCAACATGGGGCCCACCACGTTGAGTCACCAGGATGAACTCAGTTAGCAGGACAAATTGTCTGGCATGAACTCAAAACAACACACACACGATGGGAGGCAGCAAAGGCGTGCCCACCGTGTGGCATGCTTTCCAAAAAGAATGTTGTGGGCTGTGTGCAGTTCCATACTGCCCTAGTGGTGAAAATGAAGCAGGGAGAAAAAGCTGATCCTGGGTGGGTGAATGGCCTCCAACGAACACAGGGAACCTCCAAATGATACAGGGAAGACCGATCTCCCATCCCAAAAAGACCTGGGATGAGATGTTCTCTAAAACTGAAGAATGGGGCTGGGGAGATAGCTCTGAGACACAAGTGCCTGCTGGGCAAGTGCAAGGTCATGAGTTCGAACCCTGGTCCCACAAAAAATAAATAAATAAATAAATAAAACTGAAGAACGAATTTTAGGAACAAACAGAGGTTATGAGCAGAATAGGGACCAGAAACTCCTGGCTGAGAGAGGGACAGAAGGGGGTCCCGAGTGGGTTGTCCCCTGTATGCTGTCTCTTCCAGGGAGTTTTATAGAAGAAAACCGCATGGTGAGGTGGGTCTAAGGTGGCAGAGGAGACATGGGAACTCACTCAGGTGGGCATGAGGTGTGACAAGACTGTGATCAATCATGGAGATAGCAAGCACCACTAAGCCAGGCGTGGTGGTGCACGCCTGTAGTCCCAGCACTCGGGAGGCTGAGGCAAGAGGATCAGTGCAAGTTTGAGACCAGCCTGGGCTACAAAAGTGAGCTCCAGTCCAGCCTGAACTGCACAGTGAGACCTTGTCTCAAAAATAAATAAATAAATAAATAAATAAATAAATAAACAAACAAACAAAAAATAAAAAACCAAGCACCATTGCTCAGGTAAAATTGATTAAAATCAGGATCCACTGCCGGGTGTGGTCACTCACGCCTGTAATCCCAGCACTTGGGAGGCTGAGGCAGGAGGATCAGTGCGAGTTTGAGACCAGCCTGGGCTACAAAAGTGAGCTCAAGCCAGCCTGAACTGCATAGGGAGACCCTGTCTCAAAAACGCAAAATAAAATAAAATAAAATCAGGACCCAATGGGAAAGCAAGTTACCGTAGCAAGTGGGCAAGAATACCACCTATTGGGCTTGGGCTCTGACTCTTTCTAGGCTCTTTCTAGGTGATTGGTACTTATTTAGCATATCAGTCCCTCATGCCCACCCTTAAGGAAGCATGTAGTTGCTTCTGTTTACTCTTGTCTTGAGATCTGGCCCAAGGGGGAGGAGCGTCTGTAGTAGTAAAGTCACCTTGTCTTCCATGTCGTCCTTGAGGGCCTGGCCCTGTCTAACTGCCTGTGATATTTCTATCTAATTTTGCTGCCTACGACACCAGCAGAGAGCACACCTCTCTCCCGTCCTTGCATGATATTCAGGCTATCTGTGGGTGCAGCACCCACGCCCATAGTCCCGGCACTGGATGATGAGTTAGTCACCAACTCTAGAAGCCGCCCCATGACTGCATGAGGCTTTACCGGGACACGTAGACACAAACCACAGCAGGTTTTGACAAAGTCCTGCTGCTTCCCCCGGGCTGTTCTTCAGCTCCCGGAATCAGCTAGGCTTGTGGCTCAGAAGCTGGGATCACAGTGGCACCGGGGCACCCAGCTAGCATGGGATTTCTCTACGGTGATCAGGGAGGCCCTCACCTCTCAGAGGAAGCTGAGTCTGAGCAAATATGGGACCTCAAAGAGATGAAAGATTAAGACAAATGGCAAGCCAAGAAAAGACCTCTCCAGGCAGAAGAAATATAGTAGGTTATGAGCCAATATCAACTTCAATCTTCCAATCTGTAAATCGAGATTGTTGGCCAAAACGATTTCTCACATTCCTTAGAAACCTAATGTAGCCAGGAGTGGTGGCTCACGCCTGTAATCCCAGCACTCGGGAGGCTGAGGCAGGAGGATCGGTGTGAGTTCGAGACCAGCCTAGGCTACAAAAGTGAGCTCAAGGCCAGCCTGAACTGCATATCGAGACCCTGTCTCAAAAAAAAAAAAAAAAAAAAGAAAGAAAGAAAGAAACCTAATGAGGCCCATGGGGGCCGGGCCAGACGCTGCTTGAACCACGTCCCACCTGGCAGGAGGTCGCTGCCACAGCTAGGATTTCTTGGTCCTGTGGACGTGTACAGGTGGCATATGTAAAGAACTCGAGAGGGGAGACATTGCTCTGAGGCCAGTAAGTTTCAAAAACTGACTAAAGGATTTATCCCGCTTCTTTCACGTAGAATAGACATTGATGCAGGGAGCCTCTAAGAACCTTATTTGACTGGGGAAGGAGTTTTTCCGCAGAAGCCTGGGGAGACGATTTCAGAGCACACCACTTCGGGAGCAAAGTCCTCCCCACCGGGTAAACATTCCATAAAGGACCAAATCATAAATGTTTTAGGCTCTCTGGGCCAAATGAACTGTTGCAATTATTTTTGAAAATTTATTTATTAGAATTTTTTTTTTTCTTGTTTTAGAACTTTTGTTTGTTTCTTTTTATGGCCAGCTCAGCCTGCCCTGAGGGCAGGGCTGGCACAGCATGTGCTGCCGGGGATCGAACCGTGATCCCTGCAGCCGCCCAAGCTTTCCTAGGTAGGCGCTTTAGACCACTGAGCCATCCTGCCGGACCCCTGTTGCAATTATTTAGTTCTTCCATTCTGGTCTAAAAGCATCACAGAAGCTGGGCGTGCTGTAATCCCAGCACTTGGGAGGCTCAGGCAGGAGGATTGGTGCAAGTTCGAGACCAGCCTGGGTTACAAAAGTGAGTTCAGGGTCAGCCTGAACTGCATAGCGAGACCCTGTCTCAAAAAAAAAAAAAAAAAAAAAAAAGAATAAATAAATATTTTTATTTGCTTATTTATTTGGTACAGGGTCTTGCTATGCAGCTCCAGCTTGTAATGATGGTCCTCCTGTCTCAGTCACCCCCCAGTGCTGGGATTACAGGTGTGTGCCACCACACCTGGTTTCATGCTGGCGCATGGCACACCCCAGGTTTTGGGGCCAGAACAGCATGTAGTACTGAGGCTCAAACCTGGGTCCTTGTGCTTGCCAGGCAGGTGCTTAAACCGCCAAACTAGCTCCTTGGCCCCTCTTGTTATTTTCTTTGCAAAATATCAAGCTTTTTATGCCATGCACATTTGGGGTCAGATAAAACACAACCATTGGCGGAAGCTCTGCAGCGCAAACAACATGAGGGCTGCTGCACAACTCGTCAACGTCTGCCCCAAGCTGATTTTGCAGTTGAAGTTTTCATCCCAGGCGCCCATTGTGTCAAGGTTTCCCCATCAATATTTCCATCATCATTGTGGTCTGTGTCCAGTTGTCCCCCCAGAGCCTCAGGTAAGTCATGGGGAAGACCTCTAGAGTTTGGGATTAACTCATGATCCACTGGGATTGTGGGTGTGAGTGCTACTCCCAGGCTGCGGCGGACAGCCTGAAAGCAACTTAGGCAACACAGACCTGCTCTCTGTAGCCATCGTAGCTCTTCCTCCCTTTTGCTCTTGCTCTTTGCCTCTACCAGGAAACGCTGCTCCCTGCCCTGTGCTGCTCTGCTTTGGAGCCACACGAGTGTTGGCTGAAACCTTGTCTTCCCTAATTTTGAGTGTCGGGTATTTGTCGGGACAACGAGAGAAGAATAACACGATAGAGACATGTTGACGTCGGCGGTACCAGTTTGCTTTTCTTTGCCCTATACAAAGCCAATGTCCTGTGCGATGCTCAGGTAAACATATGCAGAACCAGTTAGCTGGAGCATAAAAGGTGGATCTAAATCCTGTTTTGATCCTTTCACTCACATACATGTTCCTTGCCACTCATTCATTATGCCAAGTGGGTGAACACATAGATTGCTTCCTGTGTCCCTCTAGAAAAGGTGCTGAGAGGCCCCGCAGGCTCTTGTAACACTCAGGTAGAAGTTTAGTATAGAGCCGGGCGTGGTGGCGCATGCCTGTAATCCCAGCACTCGGGAGGCTGAGGCAGGAGGATTGGTGCAAGTTCGAGACCAGCCTGGGCTACAAAAGTGAGCTCAAGGCCAGCCTGAACTGCATAGTGAGACCCTGTCTCAAAAAGACAAAAAAAGAAAAAAAGAAAAAACACACCTGCATAATATCTCAGCAATGCCTTTCAGCAAGAAAAATACTGAAGAGTCAAGACCAGACACAATTACTAGCTACAATGAAAATCTGCTGCAAATATTTCTGAGGTAAGAAGGTGCCACATACCTGATCAACTAAGAAAACCATCCTTACAACATAGGACAATTTATTTTTACATAGGACCCAGAACACTTACATTGCCACTTAGGTACCAAATGGCAGAGCTATACCCCCAGTTTATGCCATAAATTCATAGCGAAGAGGTTCCAACAACTGAGTCTCCTTCCCATTGGTCCTCACAAAGTGTGCTTCTCTGGAAGGGCAGGTTGGCGCTTCACCTGAACCCAGGGGCCTTTCTCGTTGGCTCCTTTCTTTTTCTTTTTCTTTTTTTTTTTTTGTCTTTTTGAGACAGGGTCTCGCTATGCAGTTGAGGCTGGTCCTGAGCTCACTTTTGTAGCCCAGGCTGGTCTCGAACTCACACCAATCCACCTGCCTCAGCCTCCCGAGTGCTGGGATTACAGGCGTGTGCCACCACGCCCGGCATCCCTTCTTTTTCTGATCATTTGCTTTTTTTTTTTTTTTTTTTTTTCTGATAATTTTCCTTGACACGTTTTGTAAGGGTCGAGTCACCGAGGAAGGAGACCCCAAGAGTCTGTCTCTCATTCAAACTGCAAAGGACAAGCTTTATTTATCTACGTATACACTGGGCAATCTGAACACGCAGGAACAGAGAGCCCCTTCAGCGTGGCAGACACAGTTTTTAAAGGCAAAAACCACAAGAATGGGGGAGGGAGCAAGCAAGTTACAGAAGCGAATCACATTGGTTAGTTTAGGTTGACCTTTAAAATAATTGGTGGGGGAAAAAAATAAAATAAAATAATTGGTGGGCTTGGGAATATATGAGTTTCCAAGGTTACTAAGAGGAGCAGAACAAAAGGGGCAGTTACTTGGCTAACTCTGTGGTTTTAGTTGCATTCCAAGAACAGGTGGGTTTTAGCTATGTTAACTAACCTATTTCTTTTTTTTTTTTTTTGT